>JACXGI010017439.1:0-14544 GCA_016801175.1 Esox masquinongy
CTAATTTTCTGAGATACTGATTTGGGGTTTTCATTAGTTGTCAGTTATAATCATCAAAATTAAAAGAAATAAACACTTGAAATATATCAGTCTGTGTGGAATGAATGTATACATTATACAAGTTTTACTTTTTGAATGGAATTACTGAAATAAATCAACTTTTTGATGATATTCTAATTATATGACCAGCACCTGTACTGTCTAGCATGCAACAATTAAAAAAAATGCACCATAACACGAAATGTGATGTACCCAGTACTTCCAATTGCAACATCATTACCTTTGTTTTTACCTTTGTTTTTACCATTACCTTTGTTTTTACCAGATGATCTGAAGGTGAAATATTTTACACATCGCATTCAAAATGAAATGAACGAGATATAGGAACAAAAAGCAAGCTGTAGATAAATACAAAAAGTCCACCCACCATTACGATTATCATTGAAAAGTCCATTCTCCTGTCCTTAGTTATGAAATGGGCAATGCCAGGTTCATATAGCTTCTCTTTTGATTTTAAATCTGAGATAAGTTATTTTTTCGAGTGAGATAAAATCCAGGGCTGACAGCCGGGCCATCGCCATCATTACATACAGCTAGCTATAGGCTCAAGCGTGAGAAAACAAGATAAGGCTCGCTATTGGCTCTGAATTAGTGATGTTTACTCAGGTACTCTAGAGGGCCTTGAGGCGTCATACAATGGGCTCCCTGCACAACCGTTTCCGCATTCACCTTAATACTGCTCCGGCATTTCCGGTTGTGCCGCTCCGTTATTAAAATAATGGTACTCTTTCAATTCAAGGTGTTTACATGAGTTGCCTAAAATGAACAATGTTAATCATATTTGCAAGGCTCCAGCTAGCAAGTTGGAGAAAGGATTTATGATGTATGTATCGACATACATAAATTATTACGAAGGTACTCATTGTCATGAAATGACGTCCAGTGAAGCTGGTTCGGGGACAGCATAGTCATGATCCAGACTAATGATGAATCGCAAATCGCATACTACAAGTACGTACTTCGCGGATGATGGTGAAGTACCTACTGTTTTGTATATAGTAAGCTAGTATGCCAGTATTGGGACCGATTGGGACATACTACTTCGTCATACAATTGCGTCTCAACATTAGATAATTTTGTCACGCATTAACATAACGCCAAGTTTGAATATTTAGTTAGACACCATTAAGCATCGTTAAACTGACTAACGTTTCTTATGAAATTTTATGGCTCATTAGCCAGTAATAGGCCTACTAGTATCTTACTTCTTGGAACAGAAAGTAAGAATTGAGCAATTGCGAGCGAGACTGAAGACGAACTTTACACTGCCAAAGCTATTTCATTTCATGCCACAACAACGTTCATTTTTCTTTCATTCGCCAATGACACTGATACAATAACTGCCAACGTAGGTGACGATAACTGACTTTTTAGTCAAGTGGAAAGTGTGAATCGTGGAAACCCCTCTTTTACTGCCCAATTATTGGAATTGGGTGTGCTAAATTAGTGTTGGAGAGAACCTACAAGACAGTAGATCTCCAGGAACAGGGTTGGGCAGCCCTGACCTAGCTGGTCTTTGGTGAAATGCCTGCTGCATACTTTAGATTGGACTGTAATACAGTGAAGTGGTCCCGGCGTATTTGCACTAACCACTGCTTCTTCACCTCAACATCAAGCGGGAAGCTATGCATTCTAATAACCCAATTGAATTTAGTAGATGCGGTGCACAGAGGTACAGAGCAATGTCCTGAATATTTCTTGTTTCTTAAAAAATACGTTCTCAAATATCTTTCATGTTTATTTATCTAACTAAACTTATTTATCTAACTAAACTTGCGCCGTCAGACGAATGTATACAACTAACGCTTGCCGGAAACAGGCGAGCAGTATTATTATAAAAGGGAGGTACGTCACCACCCTGAGTGTAAGTAGCCCATTGTCCCACCTATTACAAGACAATTTGTGATTGGTTGATTCTACTGTCATTCCAAAATACTGCTCTTATTGAAGTCAATGCTCTTATTGAAATGTCAATGACGTTGGCTGGAGCCTTCTTTTCAAAGCTTCAGGGCGTAGCCAATGAGCGTTGAGCCCAGCTAGATTATTTCTACCAAGAGACTACCAAAATAAAATTCTGATTGGATATTTTTTTCACTTTATATTAATCCTTTTTCCAACACAAACTGAAGAAATGTAATAGGAAGATCATTACAATTAAGACAAAAAAAGATTAAATCAATGAAAACAAAATTCTAAGTTACAGTAGATAAAAAAATATATACAGATTTGTATCCATTCTTAGGGCCTCTCTGAGGGCATAGAGGGCCCTGACCGTTCACCACTGCCATATACATATACATCTCCTGACTGGTCAATTAGATTACAGCTAGATTCTCTGCATAGAGACTATTACCCGGACCAGAACCAAGCACCAGGACCATTACCAAAACCATTACCCGGGCCAGAACCAGGCACCAAGACCATTACCGGGGCCAGAACCAGGCACCAGAACCATTACCAAAACCTTTACCCGGGCCAGAACCAGGCACCAGGACCATTACCAAGAGCATTACCTGGGCCACAACCAGGCACCAAGACCATTACCCGGGACAGAACCAGGCACCAAGACCATGACCATTACCCGGGCCAGAACCAGGCACCAGGACCATTACCAAAACCATTACCAGGGCCAGAACCGGCACCAGGACCATTACCAGGGCCAGAACCAGGCACCAGGACCATTACCAAGACAATTACCTGACCAGAACCAGGCACCAGGATCATTACCAAGACCAATACCCAGGCCAGAACCAGGCACCAGGACCAGGGAGTGGAACAGACAGTCAATAAGGATGTTTATTGTAGTATAGCTGGAGGAATTTCCATTGTATTTCCTTAGGGGACGGGAATTGTCTATCTAATGTCTGTGGATGCAACTTGTGTTCAGTTCAATGCATAGAAGGAAGGGAATGGACACAATGCAAGTAACTGCCAGTCACAGCTTGATGACATACGGTTTTCTCTTCCTACAGACAAGGCAAACAAGTACTCTTGAAACAAAATTTCACATCAGTCTATATCATCACAAATAACCAAGAAAGGGATAAAATGACCAGATTTTCTTATTTTTTATTCACATATACAAACATTCAATTTCTTTTAAGGTATTACTGAAGTGCAATTTACAACCTTAGCAGCATTAATATAACTTCAATGTACATGTGAATTAGACATATCTTAATTTTTATCATCCCATATCTTATTTTTATTTTTTTTTACAATTTTTTACAAATGTACACTCATTTAATACAATATTGTCATTCACTCGTGCCATACTGTTAATAGCTCTCAAAATAACCTTTTTTCCAAGGGGATTTTAACAAGGAGTATATTTGAGAGAAACCACAAACGGATGTTGCACTAATTGAATGACTATAAAACGCAGCTGGTAAAAAAACACGCTTCCAACAACATTTGCATCTACAGCAGTAATGGAGTAAACTTTGTACATTTTGAGTTTTCAGACTCTTGACAACACTTCTAGTGTATGGATGACAAAACAGTGAATTAATTAATGGTGGTAGGCATACATGTACTTCACAGTACCAGTCAAAGTGTGTCCCAAATTTTGACTGGTACTCTGCATGTGTGTGTGTGTGTGTGTGTACTGATCTGTGATTGGGACAAATACACAGGTGTCCTTTATAAAAGAAAACATTATCTTGATCTAACTCAACTAATAGGGATAATAGAAGATTTTAAAACAACTTAGGGTTGGATTCAGACTATCACTGAAGTTAAGTTAAAAGGTTATTGAACTTTTATAGGTGGACTCCGGTCACATGATCATAGCATTGAAACTATCAAGCTCCTCCAAAAACACGATTTTAAAAAAGTAACCTCACCAGTGGCATCGTTAGACCTGGGTTTCTGGAGCTTCAGCCCCAGGTTTATTTTTCGTAATAGTCCCAAAAGTAATCCTTTTGATCCAATTCCAAAAGATGAAGATGTCTGCTTGTTTTGTGAGCACACCCTCCCCCATGTAGCTTTGGTCTGGGCTAAGCCTAGGGTGTCTTGTAGTCCTAGATTCGCGCCTGGATCTCATCCTGTCTCAGACACTTGACCACTAATCACAATCCCAAACAAAATTAGGTTTAGCAGCAGGTAATTTGGGCAGGTGGACACACTGCTTTGTCTCTTTAAACAGGCTAGAATTGGATGTTAGTTATTCTGTCTTCTACTGCTATGATTTGTTTGCCAGGTAGGACTGTTCAGCAGGAAACAGATTTCAGATTTTATCATGTGACCGGAATGGACCTTTAAGACTGTAAGATCACAACCGCGGTAAACTCTGCACATGCCGTCAATCTCAGGTAACTTTTACATTTAAATGAGGCATTCTATAAATATTTTGTCTATGTATATTGAATCCAGTTTTCAAAAGACCCGCCCATGCCATCTGATGTTACATTTTTCCTGTTGAAAACGCTAATGAGTGGTTTTGTCTGGTTGGAACAGTATCAAAGTGTTTGTATGTCGGTGTGTAAAGTGTGTGTGTGTCTGTGTGTGAGCCTACCTGCCCAAAAGATGATCTGCACACTAGAAGAGGAGAGTGATGTACAGTATCACTGAGATGTAATGCCTGTTGTAATGTTCATGGCCACTAGGTGTTGCTGTTGCTGTGTTTAATTTCTCTAGCCCCACCTCATCCTGATCAGTCCTAGTGAGGGTAAGATTAAAACAACACAAAGTTAATGTGTGTATATTTACTGACCTTATCCTATGTTCAACATCACACATAGAAAAAACAAAAGAAACGTTATGGAATTTTGTAATACTAAAATTTAACTGATTGCGAAATTAAACAAGGAGTAAACTGAGACATTTGAAATGAACAAAGCCTAGGCTGTCAACATGGGCAGACATGGCCGAGAATGACACACCTGTGTTCTACAGTTGAAATGTGTTCTAGAGTTCTGAACTGTTACAGACTGGCTTGGAGAGATGGTGAGCAGCTACTTTTCAGCACCTGGGCTACATATTGGGTTCAACAGGGAGCTAACCACTCTGCAACAAAAGACCAAACTGCATTTTGATGAGTTGTATTGATTGTTATTCTCCCATTAAAAGGTTGAACAACAGTCTATTCTGTGTCCCTCCCATAACTCTAGTAACAACTCTAATAACTCTGGTAGCAAAGCTACTATAGCACTACTAGGTCACAACCAGAGCTGGGCACCAAACTGTTAACCGGTTAATCAACGAAGTAAACATTTTTGTTAACGATTTAACATTTCAGTTAACAGTGAAAATCACAGTTAACTGTGAAACATCATCTGTGATTGGCCAGCAAAGAATGCCTCTCTAGTATCTGTGAAATGGATCGGCTATTCATTGTTATGCTGGGGCGAGACCTTCCAAAAATGGAGTAACTTCAACGTCACTTTACGTTAGTCAGGAAGTCAGGAATCCAATGGAAAAAAATGCGAGCTTCTAGCACATACAGTTCAAAAGATAACGAATGCAAGCCCTTAAAAATACCCAAAAAAGGCTTATTTTTTATTTTTCACACTTTGTTAGATGTTTTTAGAGCAAATAAAATATTTTTTCATAATAAAAGTTAATGTTAACTTTAATTGCTGACTTTGTTACATTTTCAACAATTTAACTAATTAACGGTTATTGAAGTTAACTTTTTTGATGATCGCATTAACAGTTAACAAAGTTAAGTTTTTAATTAACTGTGCCCAGCTATGGTCACAACCCTAATACATTTGTGTAAAGTCAACGCTCACAGCTCCTCCACTTTATCAATGCATATGTGGCAACAAAAAAACAGCTCCATTTTGGCTACAGCAAGAGGCCTCAAAAGAGAAAGGACAAAGGTAAAAAGGATACCAACTCTTTTATACAATGGGGGATATTCTAAAACAGCTATGATTTCTGTAGTTTAATATCTGAAAGATAAACCCAAGTGTGGGCAAATGGCAGCAGTTATGTTGCCTTTCTATGTCGCTAACACCTGCATTTTCTTTTATTCCCTTTTTTTCACTAAAGAGGAGGTCGTGGTAACCTGTAGTGCCCATGTCAGAACCTATAGCTTGGTTTTGTGACATGTAATAATCGAGAGAGGATGGAGAAAGAATGAAATCCCTAAAAGATTTAAGATGGTAGAGAGGATCAGTTGGACCAAAAGGGGTTGAAAGGTAAGGAGATGAAGAAATGGGAGGAGACAGATGAAAAATGGGTGGGGTTAAATATAGATGAGAAAGAGAGATGTCTGTGAAAGAGGAGAGAAATAGGTGAGCGACATGTGATAGAAGCGTGTGGCGAGGATGTCTCTTGGTGTCTGTGTATGTATTGGTGAGCTGTACTCTGTGGTCCCTCTCTCTTTCCGTCCGTCACACGTCACAGTGACAGGCTTGTAATTGGCTGGCCCTGTCCCACGTCCCGCTAGAGCTCTGCAGGGGCACCGCTGCCCCAAATGGCTGATGACAAGATAGCGGCTGCCTTTCACTTTGACCAAGGTTATCCTGCCTTCTTTCCTGCATTTTCCCCAGCTCAGATGTGACAACCAGGGACCGGAGAGGGGGGTTGGAGGGTCGGAGGGATACGGCAGGAGAGGTCCAATCAAAGCCATTTTCTTACTTTCATCCGCCCTTTCCTTTTTGGATACGGTGGGTCTCGAACGAGCAATGACACAGGTGGCTTTCGTAGAGGAGGTGATGGAGGCTTCTAGAGCAAACCAAAGTCCAACTGCCTCATGCTCCTACTACACACACGCGCAAAAGACGGAAGAACGCGCGTCCAACCTCTGGTCTGTCTCAGTCCTGTAGCAGGAAGCTTTCCTGCTCCGGAGGTTTCTTCACCCAGGTCCCCAGGCCTGTCTCATGTAGCGATCTGAACCACTGCTGTTTGACAGTCTGGTAGGAGCCGGCAGCCATCTTGGCCTCACAGTAAACCAGTGGCTGCTCCACGGGCCCTGAAGCATGGATACTAAACTGGAGAGAGAAGAGAGGGAGACAAAGGAGGGCGAGGAAAAGAAAGGAGAGAGAGAGAGAGAGAGAGAATGGGGTAAAGTGTTAGGGTGAGAGGGAGGAAGAGTGAGAGAGGGGTAAAGTGTCAGGGTGAGAGGGTGAAAGAGAGAGAAGGGGGTAAAGTGTAAGGGTGAGAGGGAGAGTGAGAGAATGGGGTAAAGTATTAGGGTGAGGGAGAGAGAGCAAAACAAAACGAATGAGCCGGCACAAACGGGAAACTTCAACAGCTGTGTAATCTCCCCATTTAAATTTCACAAGCAATTGAACATTCCCTGTGCTTTTGTGCATTTCCTTTGTTGTGCAGGCAGAATGAAAAGAGCAGCAGCCGCTAGACTGGGAGAGAGGAGGGGGACGGAGACACAGTCACAAAGTTCCTTTGGAGATTACTGTGTCTGCTGTTGTATGCCTTACTGCACTTTCCAACCAAGGCGCTCCTCAAGTGCTTCTCCAAATCATTACGGTTTTATAGTTATTATAATTTAACTGCCACCATTTGGGTGTTGCAGGCAATATCTGTTACATACATTTTCATAATGAAAATTAAATAGTGCTTTGTGTTTGTTCTAAAAGAATAGGCTGCTATTATGTGGAGTGAGAGTGTGTTCCTGTAGAGTACTGCCGCAGCTGTTGCTGGACACACAGACCTCAAGTGGTTCCACACTATTCACCTGAATAACCATTAAAGCCCTGGAATTAAAGAATATTGTTATTCCATGAATTCATTACGGTGCATAATGTGTGCGTGTTTCCTCCGGCAGAACACACCTTGCGGTACAGCCTCACCCAGCGTGTGAACAGGGCATGCTTGCAGAGCCTGGACGGCGTCCCTGAGTCCCTCCGCCGCCCCGTGGCCGTGTTGACCACCTCCAGCTGACCATCCCCACACGTCCAGTTCACACTGACACACGGAGACTTCCCTGGCTGACGACACTCACTGCTGACGCTGAGACCTGCAGGGACACCAAGAGACAGAATGTGTGGGATTGTTTTAGCTTCTAGTCATCTTGGGGAGAGTCTGCTGTCTCAACTGAACTGATAGGAGTCTTGAAGTGAAGGGACATACAGTACTGTGCCTTCGGAAGGTATTCAGACCCATTCATTTTTTCAACATTTTGTTTTGTTATTGACTCATTTTATAGTTGAAGAAATATAAATTTTTGTGACTTCAATCTACACGCAACACCCCATAATGACAAATAGTAAAAAGAAGTTTGAATGAATATCTCATGTCTATAAGTATTCAGACCATTGAGCTCTGATCCTGTGTCAGTATTTCATTATTGAGATGTCTGTAGAACGTGATTGGACATGATTTGGAAAGGCACATACCTGTCTATATAAAGTCCCACACTTCACAGTGCATGTCAGAGCAAAAACCAAGTCATGAAGACCAAGAAACTCTCTTTTGACCTCCAGCATTGAAACTTCCCAGGAGCACCGTGTCTTCCGTCATTGTGAAATGGAAGAAGTTTGGAACAACCAAGACTCTTCCTAGAGCTGGCCAGCTAGCCAAACTTAATAACCAGGCAAGAAGGGCATTGGTCAGGGAGGTGACCAAGAACCGAATTGCTACTTTAACTGAGTTTCAGAGGTTCTCTGCAGAGATGAGAGAACCTGCCAGAAGGAAAACCATCTCTGCTGCACTCTGTCAATCAGGCTCTAATGGTAAAATGGCTAGACAGCCACTCCTGAGTAAATTACATATGATATATACTCTCTCAAGCCAGATGGCAACCTCCACAAGCTTTGAATGGCTACAGTGTAGATGACTACAAATTTGTATGAATATTTGCACACGTAGAAGAAAGTGACATCCATGCCCTTCCGCTTGTGATGTCATAATGCTCAATTTTGCATTAGCACACTACATACATCTGAAGAGAACACTCACCAGAACACGCTCCCTTCTTCATTTATGAATATGTAAGAAAAGCTAGCATTGTTGCCAGACCTTTGCGTTGTTACCCAAAGTCTGGCAATTCGTGACTATATGACATGCTGCCTAAATGGCTCTCAGAGCATGAGGTAAAAAAAATCTGGTCTGGTGAATCTCACTGTTAGGCCTGAATATGTCTGGCGAAAACAAATTACAGCTCATCATCTGGCTCATACCTCCCTACAGTGACGCATGGTGGTGGGAGCATCATGTTATGGGGATGCTTCTCAGCAGTAGTGACTGAAAGACTGGCCATGATAGAGGGAAGGATGTACATAGCAAAATATAGAGAGGTCCTTGAAGAAAACCTGATCCAGAGAGCACAGGACATCAGACTGGGGCAAAAATCCATCTTTCAGCACGACAACCACTTGAAGCACACAGCCAAGACAACACTGGAATGGCTTCAGGATATGATGTATCATGAACCCTATTGAACATCTGTGGGGAGACCTCAAGCTTCACCGACGCTCCCCATCAAATCTGACAGAGCTTGAGAGGATCTACAAGGATGAATGGGAGACACCAAATCCAGGTGTACATAGCTGGTAAAGGCATACCTACTGTAAGAAGATTCAAGGCTGTGATCACTGCCAAATGCACTTCTAAAAAGTATTGAATAAAGGCTCTGAATAGTTATGTCCATGAGATATTTCAGATTTTGTTCCTGTCAACAAATTGGCACAATTTTCTAATGTGTTTTTGCATTGTCATTTTAGGGTATTTTGTGTAGATTGATGTAAAAAAAACAACAAAGTAATTGAATATAAATTAAGTCTATTGCATAACAAAATGTGAAGAAAGTAAAGGGGCCTGTATACTTTCCAAAGACAATTGCATTTGCAACCTTTGGGATTAATGCAACATTTGAAATGTGTTGTTCTAAAGAATGAAAAATTTAGCTGAACCATGAAATTACTGTATTTTTGTTTCACCTTAAGCTGAACTTTATATGCTTCCTTCAATTTGCCTTTTCAGTTTTCACTTTTTTCTACGGTTAACTCCCTCTAGCAAAGAACAGATGAAAAGTTTGCAGCGATGCAAAGGCTTAGTCAACCTGGCTCTGTAACTCCAAGCTGTTTATACACCAGCCTCTCTCCTTAGACAGCAGTTAGAAACACTGGGGGGAGAGTCAGTGAAGGAGGGGTTGATAGGAAGAGGTAAAGAGATAGTGACAGATAGAGGTTGAGAGAGACACTGGGGGAAGAGAGAAAGGGGGGGGTGGGGGGGGGAGAAAGATAAAAGAAAGAGAAAACCAGAAAAAGAAAGATAGAGAAGATCAATCAAGCATGCGAGCACTATGCTATTCATTAAACGGGGAAAATGTGTTGGCGAGGCTAATGTAACGTGGGCGTTTGAGGCTCTGCTACCTCTGTGATAAACACAAGACGCGGAGGAGAGGGCAGAGTTGAGGAGAGTTAGAGAGGAGATGCATACAGGAGGAAGAGGTTTGATGGAGGAGACACAGCCACCAGGCATGGTGAATGAACCACCCGGTGTTACGGGGCACATGAAGTGACAACCATTCCTCTGTGGACATGGGGAACAAACACCCCTGCTATGAACAGCTCAAAAAAAGACCCAGCACCCTCCAAAACCCCTTTTAAGAACAGCAGCAACAATGTCAAACATCAACGCTTATTATGATACATCACTGCACTCACTGGTGGACATAGAAAAGGAGACAAAAGTAGAACTGTTAATCCTGAGACAGGGCAGCAAATCATAAAAGTCTGTCTTGTCTGGCCTAGTCTAGTATTCATTTGGTCGTATGATTCAGTCACTTCTCATTAACATCTTATTGATTATGAGTAGTAGTTAGTAGTTAGATTGATTGTTTCTCATAAATACCCTGTCAGAAATGGTATCTAGACAACATAGTATGATTGTGCACAACCCGTTAAACATGTCTTTTCTCAGTGATTGTCTGTGACGAAGTCTCCACCAGTGTTCTTCCTTTCACCATCCAGTCTTTCACTCCTCTTTTCCTTCTGTTCTATGGTGTCTCAGAGCTGGGATGAATTACCTGCAGACATAACAATCCCCCAGTCTCTTTTTACTCTCGCTCCTCTTTCTTGTAGAGATGCATATCTTTGAACAAGACTCACCTCTCTCTCTAAACCCCTCTTTCCCCATCTGTCAGTCTATCTCTCCTCCCGTCTTTCTCTTACACTTTCTCTTTTTCACTTGCCCATCTCCATTCTCATACGGCCTTCCATTCATGCTTCATTTGATTCATTCAATTGACTTGACTCCTGTGTCTCTGTAATAGCCAATTTGATATTTCCTAAGTGAAGTCTTGATCAGTCTTCTATTTTAGTGAAGGCTCTGCAGGTAGCTCATGAAGGAGACCAATTCACATCACTGAATGAATGTGATGTATAACAACTATAATTACTGAAACATTTTGAAATACTCACACAATATCTTTTTTCATAGCCTCTACAATTATTTCAAAAAGCCTTCCTGTAGCTACTCCTTAGTATCATCCACGACATGTAGAGTGAATGTTTAGTGGACACTGCTCAATCTAATAATAAAATGGAATCGGGGCCAGCTGATCCATAACAAATTGCAACTTCAGACTGTGAATGTGGAGCAGACAACAATTCATTAGACCATTCCACTTCCAACAACACATGGCAATTGAAAAGTCTCAAATATGAGGCAAAAGGCAGGACAGGCAGAGCATTATGGGACACAATGTAAATGCTCTCTAATAGCAATGGTAAGTTCAGACTGTGTCTTTAGTGGGGTCCCTCTCGTTGGGTTAAATCCAGGTGACTTTGTAAAGGACAACCTCATTGATGTGTTTAGCCCCCTCTGCTCTTTGCAGCAGGTGGAGTCATTTGGTTGGCAGTGATAAGAGAGGTGTTGAGCTCCTGGGGAACTCAGTCCCAGCCAGAGCCTTTCATATGACAGGACTTAAAATAACCCAGCCATTTCCCTGAACACGAGGCCCAGACACAATGGTGGAGGATCTCATCACGACAGGATGAATGAAAAGCTGAGGTGGAAGGAGGTGGTACCTGGGAGTGATGCACACCGACTGTCCCTCTCTCTCTCTGCCTTTCTTCCTCTCTTCTGAGTCCCCCTTTCGCTCACTCCCCTCCTCCTCATCCCTCCACAATGAATGGCCGTCTGATAAGGACTGTGATTACATTGATTTGGAGTAGGGCCATCTGTCTATTGACTCCCCTCCTGCTTCACCTCCCCTCTCCCTCCCCTTCTTTTCAGTCCCCTGGCCCTTCTGGGTCCTCTACTTCAAGGCTAGACCAGGGGAGAAGACCATTCAGCAAAAAACACACACACACACACACACACACACACACACACACACACACACACACACACACTAAGAGAAGGACATCAGTAAGAGACAAGCAAGAATGTTTGTGGCAGATGTCTGTGGCCTCCACCACTTTAAGGTTGGGCTTGTCCGAAGGTAAAGGTCAGGTATTCTGCACTTAATCAACAGCGACAAAATGAAAGGGAAACATTTCTCAAAGCATTTCTGTCAACCTTTGAGCAAAAGCATTCACATCTTGAGCAGAAAAAACAATTTCCCTATGAAGACATATTCGACCTCCATGTCTAGTGTCTTCAGTACGTAACTTAATACTTCGAATTGAAAGAAAATGAACTTCAAAATTAAAGAAAAACATCTTCACAAAATGCCTCTACACCACTGTGGGCTTCTCCTGGTGGTTCAGTGAAAAATTAATTGGGACCATCATCACTTTAGAACATTGTGTGCAATCTGCAAAGCTGATGATGATTGAGCTGTATCCTTATGAAACCTAATTACCCAGAGTTCTACAGCACTGGGGCTCTTTACCATGGAAGAGTGACCTTTAAAAAGAATGGACACTACACTACCTCCTTTAGTGTAGTGAATACAGATGGTGAGTAGCACACAAAATTCCAAATGATTTAAACATTATATTTGTGTTGCATTAATTTGAATTGAGGATCATGTTTATATTAGCATTTATGAGCAGCATTCAATAATGAAGTCTGCCCGTTCGTCCACTTATTCTGTTAGCCAGCCGGCCAATCAGTGAGTGCGTGAGTCGGCCAGCCAATCAGTGAGTGATTGAGTTAGCTAGCCAGTCAGCCAGCCACTCAGTCAACCAGCCAGTCAGTCAACCAGCCAGCCAGTCAGTGAGTTAGCCAGTCTGCCAGTCAGTCACTCAGTCAATTAGTCAACCAATCAGTCAGTCATTGCGTTCATCGGTCTCTCTCTTACCGCTGAGTAGGGGCTGGTTTGGCCTGTAGGTGGTGGGCAGCGATCCGAGGCGCTCCAGTCTATGACTCATCACCCTTTTGAAGTGTCCTGGGTGCATCAGACTACCCACTGTCAGGCTGTGGAGGTACACTGGCTCAACAAAGTGACTCAACAACGCCCCCTGCAGTCCTAGGACATTCCATCTGCAGGGTAGAAGACGGGGAGAGTAGTAGAGAGGAGAGCAGAAGAAAACGGAACAAAGCGAGGGGAAAAAAAGGACAAAGAAGAGGTGAGGGAAGAGGGGAATTAGTGACGGACAGAGACAATCTGATCATTATCTGGCCAATGGACGTGACGAGATAGGGACCAAATGGTTACATACACACAGATGCACACGCACACATGCACGCACGCGCGCGCGCACACACACGTACACACAAACACTCAACAAAGGTCAGCACATTATCAGTCATTACAGAGGACCAAACATTATCATTCATATATTCACCAGTGACACCGGGGCTAATGCACTTCTAGAGGGATTGTGCTTGCAGGTGTGCTTTTCTTTACCTAAGGACTGTGGACAAGGGCAATCACCTCAGGGGTTTGTTTAGGAAGATCCACAAGTGACACATAATCATTAAAGCTCTAATCCTGTTGTGGTCTGGGTACCAGTGTCTGTAACTAATATTTTCCTCCCTGTATATCGTTTCAGTGGAATGTTAGAGACTGGTAGCCAGACTAATCAGGTCTGCATTGTCACTTAAAGCTATTGTTACCCAGACTCATTTTGTCCTCATTGTTACTTAAAAAAGAGACTGGTATCCAGACTAATATTCAATCATTACTTAGAAATCACTGGTACCCACAGTAGACTAATACAGTCTGAATCATTATTTAGAAAAGACTGGTACCCAGACTAATACAGTCTGAATCATTACTTAAAAAAGACTGGCACGCAGACTAATACAGTTTGAATCATTACTTAGAAAATACTTGTACACGGACTAATACAGTCTGAATCATTACTTAGAAAAGACTGGTACCTAGACTAATACAGTCTGAATCATTATTTAGAAAAGACTGGTACCGAGACTAAGACAGTCTGAATCATTACTTAGCAATGACTGGTACCTAGACTAATAGTCTGAATCATTACTTAGAGATCACTGGTACCTAGACTAATACAGTCTGAATCATTACCTAGAAATGACTGGTTCCTACAGTAGACTAATACAGCCTGAATCATTATTTAGAAAAGACTGGCACCCAGACTAATACAGTCTAAATCATTACTTAGAAATGACTGGTACCTAGACTAATACAGTCTGGATCATTATTTA
>JACXGI010017440.1:0-14510 GCA_016801175.1 Esox masquinongy
GGAGGGGGAGGTGTCAGCACAGTGGCAGCTGAAATCGTCAGGTATCGTCTTGATCTGCAACACAACCAGGAGGACTTTGGACCGGGACAGCAATGGGTCTTTCAAGCCTGGTACTCCTCAGGTGTGGGCCAGGACCTCATGCCCTCCTAAGTTTAAAACGGCAGGAGACAGGGAAAATTTAGAAAATGCATTCCTTAGATCTACAATGATTCATAGTGGAGAAGGAGAACTGACCCTACTCCTCCAGCACAATAATATAGCAGCGTAAGACATTGGGGCTGAGACAGGGGGGTCCGGTGACATTGTGGCCCTATCCGGGGGAGGCCCCGCACAGGGCCCTACAGGCAGGAAATCAATCCACCTACATTGCCAAGCATCAACCAAAGGGACACCCACCAACCGCAACCACCCTGAATGAGGGCCGAGTATTGCCAGCAGAGTACAGGCCAATTGTACAAGTGCGCAACAGAGAGACAACAACAAGCCAGTGACTCCGCCCCCGAATGGCATTGGAGGGAGGGCATTCCAGTGGCGATGAGAGCCCACCTGGCAAGACAGCAAGGGTGGACAGTATCAAGCCTTTCTGGTCACCTTCACGCCCCTGGGCCAGACTACACTTAATCATAGACCATGCTGTAGAGATGAGTCTTTAGTAGACACTTGAAAGTTTGCACTGAGTTTGCATTTCTAACCTTAATTGGCAAAACATTCCACAGTAGTGGAGCTCTATGAGAGAAGGCCCTGCCTCCGGCTGTTTGTTTAGAAATTCTAGGTACAATTAAAAGGCCTGCATCTTGCGATCTAAGGTTACGTGTAGGTATGTATGGCTGAATCATTTCAGTGAGGTAAGTAGGAGCACGTCCATGTATTGATTTATAGGTTAACAATAAAACCTTAAAATCAGCCCTAACCCTAACAGGCAGCTAGTGTAAAAAGGTTAGTACTGGAGTAATGTGTTCACATATTTTTGTTCTAGTTAGGATTCTAGCAGCCGTGTGCAGCACTAATTGAAGTTTATTTATTGATTTGAATAGAGTCTTAATGGCAGCTGTTTTAGAGACGTTGGGAAAATGCCTGATTGCAGAGAGCCATTAACTATGTGCTGTATATCCATTGTTATAAGTTAAAAATAGTTTTTATAAAATCAGTTGGCAATGTGTCGAGACAACATGAAGAACCTTTAAGATATCGAACTGTTTCTTGGTCCGCTTCTGATTTTAGATCAATTGTATTAAATTGCAACATAATAACCAAGTTATGTCTTGGTGGTCGTAGTGAGGTACAGTGTCCCTGTTAGACTGTGTAGTTCTGATGGTCCGTCTAATACTTTTAATTTTTTCACTAAAGAAACACGCAAATTCATTACATTTCACAGTGGACATGAGTTCTGATGCTATCTGCTTTAGGGGGTTTGTAAGCTTGTCGACCATGTAAAATAGAGTGTGGGTATTGTTGATATTCCTATTGATCATTCCCGATAAATGTGGCTGTTTAGCCCTGTGTAACTCATAGTTGAAGCTAAAACGGCTTTGTTTATAGATGTCATAGTGGATTTGAAGTTTAGTTATTCTCCACTTACGTTCCGCTTTCCAGCATTCTCTTTTCAGGGCACTTGCCATCATGGTGGTTTTTCATGGTGCTTTCTGTCTGCTTATAGATTTCTTTACGTTTACCAGTGCAACACAATCCATGACATTCAATATTTTGGCGTTAAAATTAACCAGGAATACATCAACTGACTCAGCACTTGTTGTTGGAGAGATAGCTATGGCTTCCATAAACTGAGCATTGGTACTCTCATTAATGTACCTTTTCTGTACAGAAACAGAGTTTACGTGATCTATGATTCAACAAAGACACAGAAATGATCAGACAGAGCCAAATATACTGTATAACCATGACAGAGGGAATATCAAGACCTTTAGAGATAACCAGATCTAGAATTTGGCCTCGAATGTACGTACACTCTTTCACATGTTGAGTGAGATCAAAAGTGTCAAGTAGTGTAAAAAGTTATTTGGCATTATTGTCTGTATTATTATCTATGTGGATGTTAAAATCCCCTGTTATAATAAACAAGTTATAATCAAAAGATATAACAGAAAGTATTTCACCAAAACCATAAATTTACAGACCTCCAGAATATCATGGAGGTCTGTACATGGTTAAAAACAAACTTTTGGGGGCACCCTTCAATGTAAAACAGAGGTATTCAAAAAAAAAAAAATTTAACCAAGTGTATTTTCTTTGCACTGGAATATATCTTTGAACATGTCTCAACTCTGAACAAAATGAATGTATATACTATTGTGTTGCAAGCATACATTTCTGTGTTTGCATTTAAAACCACAGCCACTAGTGCTACAAAGTATTTTTACCTGCGACTTTCAGTTGCTTCATGAACTCAGATTTAACCATGTTACTGTCCCCCAGAATTTCTCTACTCACGTAGCCAACAAAGAAATGTTTACGAACCTTGAGAGGACTTTGTTCACCGTGATAGACACAAGCCACAGAGGGGCTGTAATATATTTTTTTAAATAAAGTGATTAAATTCCTGATTACTGCCTGGAAAATGGAACATGGCAAATATGGTAAAATAGACAAGGGTTTTTTAAAACCATATTTAAAATCATCTCTGATATTACTTCATCCAATTCTATAGAAATTAACATTTTAAGCCAACTTAATTGAATTTTCAAATATTGGTTTTAATAATGTGAATACTGGGAGTTTCTTACTCTGTTTGTTTCTCCGACACACCAGTCGATCTGCAGGTGTGCAAAAGTTGGGTTTCTTTAATAATCTGAATAACGACAGTAATAATTCTTAAAAAGGGAATATACTGTACGCTTTAGCATTAAACACTAGATGTGTCTAACGGGCCTTTCATTGTTTTAGATGATTGGGTTTAAATTTTTTGCCGGACCGTGTAAGCGGAGCCGGCCAAGAAGAGCCAATGTCTCTTACTGAGTGAGTGACTGACTGAGTGAGCAACTGACTGACTGAGCATACCTTGTTAAATAGCGTAGTGGTTAGAGAAGCGGACCTGCAAACTATAGGTCCCGAGTTCGTATCTCCTCACAGGCAAAGCCAAGTACGCTTTATGAATTGTTCCATATAGACGAAAACTTCGCTGGCTAAAACCTCCAGTAACTACATTATCGTAAGCCTGAAATAAAACAGTTTACGATTATATTGCGACTGTTTCTGGCATGGAAAAGTTCATCTTCAGTCTTGCTAGCAATTGCTCAATTCTTATGATTATTCCTAGGAAGTTAATAGATACTAGTAACCCTATTACTGGCTAATAAGCTGTTAAAACGGCCTGTGGCAAAAGCCACAGTTCATAGACTCTATGGTGGAGGTAAACTTAATAAGAAACGTTAGTCAGTTTAACACAATCCTCAATGGAGTGTAGCGACTACTGAAACATGTAATGTGATGGCATAGTGGTTAAAGACAGTGCCTCTCATGTGGAAGTCCTGAGTTAGAATCTATTGAGAGCAACGACATTTATTATTTCGGGTAGATTCCACGATTCTCTCGTCTTTTCACTTGATGAAAAAGTTAGTTATCGTCACCTTTATTGATAGTTATTGTATCAATGTCATTCACGAATGAAAGACAAAAGTAGGTTGTTTTGCCATGAAAGAAAAAAATACAATCTTATGCCATGAAATGAAATAGCTTTGACAGACTCGCTAGCAATTGCTCAATTCTTATGACTATTCCAGTAAGTTAGTAGATACTGGTAAAGCCTATTACTGGCTAATACGCTTTTAAAATGGCCAGTGGCAAATGGCATGCATAGATGCTATTTGTGGTGGAGGTAAATTTAGTAAGAAATGTTAGTCAGTTTAACTATATCAATGTTATTCACGAATGGCCATATAACTGTTAAAACGACCACTGGCAAAAGAGGATTTGTTCAGGATAGAGACAAGAGGCTATACTGACACCTGGCAACTATGCAGCTCCGTGGTGTAGTGTTTAACGAAACAGCCTTTCACGTGGGCGACCCGGGTTCGGATCTCAAGAGGGCAACATTTTCTATTGCGGGCCGGCTGAACTAGGCTTGCCTGGTTTTTTAAATAGAATTGTCTTTAAATACTGTAGAACTACAATCATTCCTATTAAGGATGAGGATTATGTAGGGTTAGGGATTGCTAAAGTTTCGGTATTACACAAAACAAATAAGGTTAGGCTTAGGGAATAAGGAAAACAAATTTCAGGGTCAGGGGTTAGGTCTCAGATCCCCACAAGATAGACAGACAGTGTGTATAGTATACTGTGTCGAAGGCTTTGCAGATAATTTTATGGACAATAACTGTATATGTATTCAAATGTTTTTCATGATAATAAATACATTGTTGATTATGTTTCCTGGTCCTTAATAGAACAGGGACTGGGACATCTACAGCTTCCACATCAACTCCACAGTGACCAGTCGCTATGCAACCACTGTCATCACCAGTCAAGTGGCCAATCGGATCGACCAGCCACAGGAAATAGAATTCCATGTCAGGATTCGCAAGAATGCCTTCATCAGTAAATTCAGAATGTAGGTCTACAATTTTCACGATAATAGTTCGTAGACACAAATTAGTTCAATATTACACATTTACAGTGTAACTCCCCCTCTTCTTCAGGACCATTGAGGGAAAGACATATGATGGGGTCGTGAAACAGAAGGAGGAGGCCCAGCAGCAGTACACTCAGGCAGTATCTCGTGGACAAAGTGCTGGTATAGTCAGGTCTGTGTGTATTTGTGTGTACATTGTCAGCCCTCACCATTCCTTGCTATTACCTAAAGTTATCATTAAGAATTCAGCTGCAGTCACAAACTGCTGTTTAGAACTACAAATACTACTGTGATTCTACTGTGATTCAAATCACATGCAGGGAACCCCACAAGGCTAAAACCAGCCCTGTGTGTGTCCAATCTCTGTCTACAATTCTGTATGTGTTGGTATGGGTTGACAAGTCATTATGTCTCTTCAGTTCTGTTGGGAGGACCCTTGAAGAGTTTAAGACATCTGTGACTGTGGCTGCACTCAGTAAGGTGACCTTTGAACTCACATATGAGGAGCTACTGAAACGTCGCCTGGGAAAGTATGAACTATTGATCCACGCGCGACCCATGCAGCCTGTTGCTGATTTCAAGGTATGAAAGAAAAAAAGAGGGAAAGATAAAATTAAATTAAATAACAAACACTAATTAACATGGATTATAGAGTCATTTCTCTTTTCTTTCTCTTCCTTTTGGCCAGATTGACGTGTACATCAAAGAGCACCCAGGCATTAACATCCTAGAGATAAAAGGAGGGCTGAGCACCAAAGAGCTGGCTAATGCCATCTCCAAAACACAGACTTCAACTGAGGTAATTTCCAAAACAGAGTAAAAACAACCAGAATTGGTATGGAACAACCAGAACTCCAATACAAAACACATATCACTATAATAAGATGAGCACCTAAAAATCATATCTAGTTAGCGTTCATCTCTCAAGAGATGCCATACAGTCTAGATTAACCATAAACCTGTCTCTCATACTCTCCAACCTGAGGGATCTCAACACTGATTGGTTGCTTGGGTAGTCGTCATTTGGCCAAACAACATTCCTCAGTATCTTCCAAGCAGTGACAGTGATGAGCAACTAAGGTCCACCTCAGTGACTGGACAAATATCTCTGGGATAACCACCATCTTCTCTAGTGTTTTACGTTCCCTTATTGAGGATTGACCTTTTTGAGAATTACGTTCCCTGTGTTTGACACACCTTCCTCTCCTCATACCAGCGCGGGATCAGATCTATGTTAACACTTATAGCTGTCATTCTATTTTTGATCAGAAAAATGACCACTTTCTCCCCAGGCTTGGGTCTATTTCTACCCTAGTAAGGCACAGCAGAGTCAGTGTGACAGCTGTGGAGAGGAGGGCCTGAACGGAGACCTGGTCATTGTCTATGATGTCCACAGGAAAAATTCCATAGGAGATCTCAAGGTGAACTTCCACCCTCTTCCTGTTATTGTTTTCTTTATCTGTACTTGTTATTTAACCACTGTCTTTTATTACCTCTTCAGAAGTCAGAGGGGTATTTTGTCCATCACTTTGCTCCTAGTGATCTACCGCGCATTCCAAAGAATGTGGTCTTCGTCATCGATCAGAGTGGCTCCATGTATGGCAGGAAAATTGAGCAGGTGTTGTGTTGCTTGTCATAATGCAGCGAAATTATTATCAAATGAGTGGTGTACACATACAGTAGTATATTGTAGAATATATTAAATTCTTTCTTCAATGAATAGTGTTTAATTGGTTGATTTGTTGGTTGTTCTATTGCATTATGATAACCTTGTGATCTGTCAGACCCGTGAGGCTTTGTTGAAGATTCTCGAAGACCTGGCGGAGGACGACCACTTTGGCCTGATTACATTTGATAGCTCAGTGTCTCCCTGGAAGAAGAAACTGCTTCCTGCCAATCAAAAAAACCTGGCGGCTGCCAAGACATTCGTACAAAATATTAGAGACAGAGGAGGTAGAATGAACACTGTAATATATAGAAAAGGATTCACCTCACATAAATCCTGCATTCTCAGGGTGACGATGTACATGCAGACATGTGCCAACAGCTGTCTCTGGACCTAAATGGGTATTGTGCAACAATCGCTAAAATGCAAGGGAAACAGTGAAAACCTATCATAGATTCTTTGCAACTTTAGCGCATTTTGTAATTTGGGTGAACATTCCCTTTAAAAAAATTTATTTTACATAAAAAAAAAGTGTTCTAACATAAATAATATGACCTAACCTATTAAGCAACATTTGTAAAGTAACATTTTGTAGTATTTAAAGTGTACAAAATTAATGCAATTGCAGATATAAACAATTGCCTAGTTGGTGAAAATGTAGTACATCAGTATGTTGCCCTTTTTTTCTCTTGTTAGCCACTGACATCAATGCTGCAGTGTTGAGGGGCACAGACATGCTGAACCGACACCTCCGAGAGGGAACAGCCTCTCTCCTCATACTGCTCACTGATGGAGACCCAACCACAGGTACACTCACACACATACTTGTATATCTATCCTTCTAATCCTAAACCTAACCCCAAATGCCTAAACCTGCAACTAAGCCCAATTATAAAACCAAGCCCAATTGTAAGTTTTGCACTAAACCTAGCCTCATAGACCTGGTCACGCTAGGCCTGGCAAAATGTAGTTGTGTTACCATTTTATTATGTTGTTGTTATTTAAGGTGGTTAGAGTCCCCCTTGTTTTACTGATGTGTTCATTCTAGTATATTTTTTTATTCTATTGTATTTTTATATATTTTTTCTTTTCTTTGTATAGCACATTGAATTGCACCTATATATAAATTGTTCTGTATAAATAAGCTTGCTTGCTAACTGATTGATTTACACTAAATCTAGCTTCATTGACAGAATCATGCTAGTCCTGGCAAAATTCCGTGGTTTTACATTAATCCTAGCTTCACTGACATGATTATGCTAGGCCTGGCAAAGTTAAGTGGTTTTACAATGTGTGGTTTGGTATTCCCATTGAAATAGCCTATCCTGTCCGTGGTGTAACAGTAACCGAGAAACAAAATAATATTTTATTATTCTTATCTTTGCTAGTGCTGCCAGACAAAGATGTGAGCTTACTAGCTAAGATGGTAGCTGACTAATTTTGTAGTGATGCCTGTATTTATTTTTGTTTTCTTTAGAGCTTTAGATCTAAATCACAATGGGACAGGAAATGACACAACCACCCCACCAAAATAAACAAGAGAAATCATTGGGTGTCATGGCAGAATCTACTGACCGTAAATGCGTTGACAATCACAAACAATTTGGGAAGCTCAATATTTCAAAAAATTACTTTCACCACTAACTGTTATGAAAAATCTGCTATTGCATTGTATAAATCCTACAAATTGCTTCTTTAACAGACTTTTGCAACTCATTCCAGTCATTGGTGGAGGCCAATTTAAATGAATATCAACATATACAGGGTAGTATTAGAGTTGTAGAGTTTGGAAGAGGGGTCATTTATTCATAAGGGACTTAAAGATGCAGTCCTGGACTTTTGTGAATAGCAAGATATTTTCCTTATACCTGACATTTGGGTAGGATGTGTAATTTGTTGTATATATGAGCTGGACTAATATGGCAGACAAAGTGAAAGACTGTAACCAAATCAATACAAAAACAGGCACATTACTTATTTTTCTCTAAAGCAGATACAATGTCCAAAACCTTAACCTCAAGAACCTAAACTTTATGGCTTAACCTAACTGTAACGTCGGTGGTGGTAGCAGAGGAACCAGGCGCAGGCGGACCACACTCGATGTAAGGTATTTTTAATCAAAAACAAACACCGAGCATACAGAAACAAACTAAATGAAAATAAAGGGGCTGATATATTAACAGCAACCGAAACCACTCACCGGTTACATGTAATATGCAGACAGCAACAACAATGATCGACAAATGTGGGGAGCAGAGGGGAAACATTTAAACACATACTAATGAGATGATTGGGACCTGGTGTGAATAGTTGAAGACATGTGACACGAAACAAGTCGGGGATGTGTTTGTGGAGTGATGGGAACTGGAGGTGTACGGGACGGTGGCGCTGATCCTCACCGTACCGTGACACTAACCAAGCCCTAACCCCTAAACCTAAACCCAACCCTTACCTGCAACATCTAAATCTAACTGTAACCTGATTCTAATGAAAATGTAACACTGAAAACCTATTCAATTAAACATTTTGCTAGAGTGGAAAACAAAAAACCTTATAGGGACGACTTGTTATGTTTTACTGTCTTTCTGGGGAATTCTAATCCCCACAAGTACAGATACGTCTGAATCACACACACACACGCACACACACGTACACAAAATGATAGCCAATATTGCTTTCTCAGGTGAGACCAACCTGGAAAATATCCACAAGAACATAAAAGAAGCCATTGATAAGAAATTCCCGCTCTACTGTCTTGGTTTTGGAATGGATGTTAACTTTGAGTTCCTGGAGAAGATGGCGCTGGAAAACAACGGTGTGGGACGCAGAATATATGAGGACTCTGACGCTGCTCTGCAGCTGCAGGTAAGAAAACACAGGGTGAGGGTGTTTATCAACACTACAGGGGCTGGATTACAATAGAATTAACATGGATGAACAAGTATAATTCCAGTTTCATTAGCTGAAAATTAAAAGAAGCAATTTGTAAAGTTCTAAGTAATAACGAAAGTTGATTTGCCACAAATAAAGAGGTTGGGACACAAAGGGTCACTAAATTTTGGCTTTATTGATGCTGAGTCTTGCATACTTCTGTAAATCCTATTAATACTTTTTAATATTGTTCTTGTAAAGTGTGTTGCAATATTAAATTAATTTTAAATAAATTGAATTTGACCAGTGGGAGAAGATGTGGGACTGATGGCCTGTTTGATCACTGTATAATTGACAGGGCTTTTATGAAGAGGTGGCCACACCCCTACTGACAGATGTAAAGATGGTGTATCTGGGTGGGGCTAACTTGACCCAGACCAACTTCAGCCAATACTACAACGGCTCTGAGATTGTGGTAGCTGGCCAGATCACTGACAACAACATAGAGGAGTTCACAGCAGAGGTCATTGCCATATCGGTAAGATCACCACTACTCTGCCCCTTTAAAAGTTCATAGGTCAGTTCACTCCATACTGTCCTGTGTGTTATAGAGTTCAGTGAAATGTCAAAACATTTGATAACGTTTACTATTTTGTTCAGAATTGTTATCTGAAGAATCTTATTTCAGAAAAGCAACAAGGTGACGTACTCAGAGACGATATCAACAGAGGAGCCCATTACAGCCAGGTCAGACAGCAACCTCCAGAGGCTGTGGGCCTACCTGATTGTGAAGCAGCTACTGGACAAAGAGTGAGTCTGCTTTGCATGACATTGTGTCTGTGACTGGGTGTGTTAAACCTGTGTCTATAATAATAATGCATTTTATTTATATAGCGCTTTTCAAGGACCCAAAGACACTTAAATGCAGGACCACATCTGTATGTGTGTCTTTACCTTTGTGTATTTCTGTGTATGTCTGTGTGTGTATATTTGTTTGTGTGTGTATATAGGTTTTTTAACAGAAGTGGTTTAAATTACTGTCTACATAAAGTGCACTTTGACGTAGATTGGCCATGTGTATAATTCACCCTGCTCCACTCCATCAACCATGTGTCAATCTGCATGTGCTCATCCAGTATGAATTAAAGGGTGGCTGAATATCCTGATTTGCCCTCATGACCACACCATGCTTCTTTCCCCCCTGTGGATTCATGGAATGTTTCAAGATAATCTTAAAGTTTTAAATATAAAGACAAAGTGATGTTGAAGTGATTCTGGATTGATTCTTGATGTGGTCAAAACTCTGTGTCCACTTCTTTAGGTTCATTGGTGAGTTCACCCAGAAACTTAATTAAACATAACAGACTATGAATTGTAGATAAACTATCCAGGAAACCAATATAATCTCCTTGAGATAATTTGTAATTCAGCTCATCCATACATGCCTAACCTCCACCCTGTGTGTCTGATCACATGCTACCACTGAACTGTCAATACTACACAGATGCTTCTGTAGAGTCTCCATACAGGTTCTAAGGTCATGCCTTAATCGCCCTACCTTGGGCCATGAGTAGATCACGCTGTCCGACGGTATGTTATCAGGAAGCATAGACTGGAATGTGTCCCTAGTTGACAAGAGTGGCTACTCAATTCTAGTCTTGTGATTCTCAGGTTAGTCAATCCAACTCCAACTATCCTGACTGATGAATCATCAAGATGCATCCTCTCACAGAATGTTCTTATGACAGAACTGTTATGAAGCTGGTTTGTTCATGTCTAGATAGATTAATTCTGTGTCTTAGAATATACTTATCTCAGTAGTACAATATGAATCACAAATGTAAGATTACATTTGAAATGAAAAATAACAAAAATGGTCATGAGACATTTCCAAAATCTTCCACATTCTGAACAATTAGTCTGCCTGCAGTTTTCCACAGGAACAACTCATCACATATTCCTTCCCACTTCTGGATCTACCTCAGTCTCCCCATTCACTTAATGTTCTCTGTGAGGAACTAGGTTGCACTGTATGAAATCAGTGAAATCATTCGCACAAGGAGATACAGATTAGAGTTTATTACCAATCAGGGAAAGAATTCATGTGCTCTGGCTTTGCACCAGCTGCAAAGTCAGAAGGCCTGCCTACCTGACCAATCAGATAGAGGAATGTGATGCAGAAAACCGGTTTATTCAACCAATCAGAGAAGCCATCGTGTGGTTCTTGGGAAAGAATGTGATTCAATGGAAGGCAGAATAAAAACAGCTAATCCAAAAAGCTTGATATGTGTAAAACCTTTCATTATATAACATCTAAAAATTTAATAATAACACTTTACCATTTAAGTCTCTCTGATATAATCTATGGTGACTCCTACTAAGGACAACTTTGAATCCTGTGGCTTTCAGGTTGCAGTTGAGCGGTAATGAGAAAGAGAAGGTTAAGAAGGAGATCCTGGATCTTTGTCTGAAGTACGGCTTTGTGACTCCTCTCACCTCCATGATGGTCACCAAACCCCAGGGGGAGGAGTCCCAGGTGGCCCATAAGCCCAAGGAGGGACAGAAGCCAACAGGATCATGGCAAGACACCCCTCCGAAGCCACCCATGCTGATAACCAGCCAAAGAGTTTTCACCCAAGCCAGTAAGCAAACTACTACCATCATCACCAACCATTTTTACATAGAAATTCACAGGTTTTTTTCTATCCTTTATTGTGAAGAGAAAAAAATATTCTCTAACTTTCATATAGAACCCCATTTCCAAAAAAATTGGTACACTGGAAAATGTACAGAAAAACAGAATGCAATGATGTGCAAATCATTTAAACACCAAATTCAATACAGAATAGTTCGAAGACAACAAGTTAAATGTTGAAACTGAGAAATCTTATTGTTTCAAGAAAAATATTTTCCCACTGAGTTTGATGCCAGCAACACGTGTCAAAAATCATTTTTGAAATGTGTTGCTGGCATCAAATTCAACATAGGGATTAAATGACTTGCACAACATTGCATTTTGTTTCTGGAAACGGGGTTGTATTTTTCCTTATATGGACCGGTAATTAAACCTTTATGGGGACTTCTGTTTAGTAAAACCAGGATCACACACAAAGTAAATCTACATCACTGAGTGACAATCACTGTATTTCTTGAGACAACAGAATACATACAGTGGATATAAAAAGTCTGCACACCCCAGGTTCTTGTGACGTAAAAGAATGAGACAAAGACAAATCATGTCAGAACTTTTTCCACCTTTAATGTGACCTGTAACGTGAACAATTCAATTGAAAAACAAACTGAAATCTTTGAGTTGAAAAAATAAAAAACTCATAAAAACCTGGTTGCATAAGTGTGCACACCCTTAAACTAATACTTTGTTGAAGCACCTTTTGATTTTATTACAGCACTCAGTCGTTTTGGGTAGGAGTCTATTAGCATGGCACATCTTGACGTGGCAATATTTGGCCACTCTTCTTTGCAAAAGCGCTCCAAATCTGTCAGATGGGAGGACATCTCCTATGCACAGTCCTCTTCAGATCACCACACAGATGTTCAATTGGATTCAGGTCTGGGCTCTGGCTGGGCCATTCCAAAACGTAAATCTTCTTCTGGTGAAGCCATGCTTTTGTGGATTTGGATGTGTGCTTTGGGTCGTTGTCGTGCTGAAAGTTGAACTTCCTCTTCATTTTCAGCTTTCTAACGGATGCCTTAAGGTTTTGTGCCAAAATTGCCTGGTATTTGGAACTGTTCATAATTCCCTCCATCCTGACTAAGGCCCCGGTTCCAGCTGAAGAAAAACAGCCCCAAAGCATGATGCTGCCACCACCATGCTTCACTGTGGGTATGGTGTTCTTTGGGTGATGTGCAGTGTTGTTTTTGCGCCAAACATACCTTTTGGAATTACGGCCAAAAAGTTCAACCTTGGTTTCATCAGACCATAACACATTTTCCCAGGTGCTTTTGGGAGACTTGATGTTTGTTTTTGCAAACTTCAGCTGGGCTTGGATGTTTTTCTTTGTAAGAAAAAGCTTCCGTCTTGCCACCCTACCCCATAGCCCATTCTTATGAAGAATATGAGAGATTGTTGTCACATGTAGCACACAGCCAGTACTTCCCAGAATTTCCTGCAGTTCCTTTAATGTTGCTGTAGGCCTCTTGGAAGCCTCCCTGACCAGTTTTCTTCTCATCTTTTCATCAATTTTGGAGGGACATCCAGTTCTTGGTAATGTCTCTATTGTGTTATATTTTCTCCACTTGATGATGACTGTCTTCACTGTGTTCCATCGTATATCTAATGCTTTGGAAATTCTTTTGTACTCTTCTCCTGACTGATATCTTTCAACAATGAGATTCATCTGACGCTTTGGAAGCTCTCTGCGGACCATGGCTTTTGCTCTGAGATGCAACTAGGAAATGTTAGGAACATCCTACTAGAACAGCTGAACTTTATTTGTGATTAATCAGAGTCACTTTAAATGATGGCATGTGTTTAATGACTTCTATTTAACATGAGTTTGAATGTGATTGGTTAATTCTGAACACAGCCACATCCCCAGTTATAAGAGGTTGTGCACACTTATGCAACCAGGTAATTGTAAGGTTTTTATTTTTAATTTTTCCCCCTCGAAGATTTCAGTTTATTTTTAAATTGAATTGTTCACATTATAGGTCACATTAAAAGTGGAAAAAGTTCTGACATGATTTATCTTTTTCTCATTCTTTTACATCACAAAAACCTGGCATTTTAACAGGGGTGTGTAGACTTTTTATATCCACTGTAAGAGATAAGACTGTCAATCCAAAAATTTTCACATCACAAATATGTTTTTCTGTTATCCAGGCTTACCCTTACCCAGCTATCCCAGATTCACAGGGTTCAGTGTATTACAGGAAGCAGGACATGCTGGAAGACACACGCCCGTGGGAGGGATGTATTTCTCTGGTAAGACAAAATTGGACACACATAATCTTACCAAAACTTTAGAAAGTTGTCAAGGACTCAATTTAACAGTGTTAGTGTGTACTTCACATTAAAGGTTATATTCTAATTTAGCAGACATATCCCTTGAATAAAATCTGCAATTTTTACCTTGAATAAAAGTTGGTATAAAACTTGATAAAGTTTGATGACATTAAATTCCAGTCCAGTCTACGTTGAAATTATTGGCAGGAAAACAATGCTTCGAGTTCTGATGTTCCTCTGATGAACAATTAACCACAAAAAAACACATTTCGTCACTCAAATCCACAGTTTTCTTAATAACTGCTTGACTTTCATTGATTCCTCCTTAGGATCCACACTACTGTTAATACAGAGACCATATACCAACTACAAACACACTACTGTTAATACAGAAACCATATACCAACTACAATCACACTACT
>JACXGI010017441.1:0-14487 GCA_016801175.1 Esox masquinongy
TGTGGTGAATGGTATGTTGTGGTGAATGGTATGTTGTGGTGAATGGTATGTTGTGGTGAATGGTATCACCTCACCCCTCTACCCTCCCATCTCTCCATAAATATCTCATCTACCTCCCACACTCAGAGGTGCCATATGCTGCAAATCTCCCAAGCCTAACGAGCGGGGGGTGGGGGGGATATAGATAAACAGACAAAGAGAGAATGAAACAGACAGAGATGCAGAGATAAAGAAGGAAGGACAGACAAGGAAAGTTAAAATATTAGATTTTAAATGCCTTAAGTGAGTACAATAAGGTATTTTATGTTTTGTTTTTTATAATTCACAAACACGAACGACTTTTGCAACTGTTACAACTGTGAACTACTCTATACTTCCCAGCACTTCTAGGCCTGCAGAGCCCAAAGCCCATACGAGGACATCCCAACACTGCTAGACCTACAGAGCCCAAAGCCCATACGAGGACATCCCAACACTGCTAGACCTGCAGAGCCCAAAGCCCATACGAGGACATCCCAACACTGCTAGACCTACAGAGCCCAAAGCCCATACGAGGACATCCCAACACTGCTAGACCTACAGAGCCCAAAGCCCATACGAGGACATCCCAACACTGCTAGACCTGCAGAGCCCAAAGCCCATACGAGGGCATCCCAACACTGTAACCAGCTTGTCCTGTAACAGGACTTCCTGTATAATAAAGATTCAAATAAAAGCAATAATGACCATGGTTGTGTGCCTTAAAGCATGATGCCATACTTTTAGACTGGTGCTTAAATGGCAGCCTCTCCAGCTCTGTCTACTTCAGTCATTTTGCTATTCTAATGGACTATACCTGGTACTAGCCATCCATGTTACTAGGAGTTCATGTTGTGGTAAAAACCAAAATAGTACAGGAAGGATTGACATCAATAGTCACATTCAGTACAACATCCGAACATTGCAGAACATTTCCACATTTTTATATTACTTATGCCTACATCATTCAGAGAGAAAAAAGCTACACCTCAACCAAACTGATAATTTGTTTTAATTTACATGTACAGTAAATTAACCCATCACATCCACATTTTCACATGACTGGTTCAAAACATAACTATACATTTGATATGAACTTGTGACAGTCACCTGCTCTGTCATTTGTCTGATGTCACCATTAATAATTGACTGTATACACAATTAATGTCACCAAAATCACTTTTTTTTTTGTAATATCTACATGTTTATTTGATCCATGTTTCTGGCACCTGGCATGGTCTGTTTCCTGCTCATTAAACTCATTCCATAGCAATAGGATGGCCCTTAGAAAAAAACTGAGACTTCACTCGGCTGTGTGTCTTTGTTGCATAGCTCAACTCATTGTTATTGCTAATACTATGTTCACATTTTATCAAAAAGGCAATATTATATTTACAAAAATGTAATGAAATCAAGCATTGCCATGATATTTTTTTTATTTACCATATTCACCATATAATAACTTACATCAGAGGGCATCTCATCAACTTTCTATAATTATTCTGTAATCCATTTTTATCTGTTCATTACTCAGTTATAGAATCAATATAACAGCAATTTTAAAAACAATACAATTGTTAACAATCAAACCATTGTCAATTTCCCTGTGACAAACTTTGATTTATCTGTGCCAATAAATAAACAAAATTAATACATAGATAACCTAAATCAAAAAACAAATACATGAAAACATGAAAATAATTAAAATGAACATTAATAAACATGAATATGAACAAAGGAATTAGTATGATTTCAACACTTGCGTTGGCAGTGTGATCCCTCCATGGAATCTGTTTAAATGAACAGTAACAGAGGGAACAGGAGCCTCCTAACAGCCCAATTAATTATGGAAGGCTCCATTGAGCTCTTCCTGCTGAGCCCCTGCTGGGAAGGTCGGCCCGCCGGGCCCGAGGTGTAAGTCATAGGGGAACCGGTCCTCCGGCGACACCCGGTATATGGAGGCCTGGCTGAGTGAGCCGCGGCTGGGCAGAGAACTGTACCTCATCATGCCGAAGCTCTTCCTGTACTCCGCCGGGTTGTCATGTTTCACCGAGAAGATCCCGTTAAAGTTCAGAGGAGGACTTATCTGTGCATCGAGGTGGTCCATTCCCCGGCCATCCTCAGGAGATGTGTGGTTGTAGTGTGGCTCATACGGGCCACCGTAGCTGTAGTGCCGGTTGTGGTAGGAGGGCTTGGCACTGTCCGTCACCCTGCAGCTGTGTCCTGGGGGCGTACCCAGCTCTGTGCCTGGGTAGGGGTACATGTTGTCGTAGTTGGTCCTGCTGGGGTACGACACCTCTCCATTGTGGTCGGCGAGGAAGGAGCGAGCGTTGAGCTGCAGACATCCAGCCACCAGGTTGGTGGTGGGCTGGGACAGGCCTTTGCACAGCGTCTGGACGAAACCCAGCAGGTCTGGCTTCTTCCCTGCAGACAGGGTCTCAGACAGGGCCCAGATGTAGTTCTTGGCCAGACGGAGGGTCTCTATCTTGGACAGCTTCTGTGTCTTGGAGTAGCAGGGGACCACCTTCCGCAGGCTCTCCAAGGCATCGTTCAGCCCGTGCATTCTGCTGCGTTCGCGGGCGTTAGCCTCGTGTCGACGTACCCTAACCCTCTCCAGCCTTCCTTTAAGAACTTTTTTTTTCCTCTGTCCTCTCTTTCTGGGGAGCCCGTTATCATCTCGCTGGTTGTCATCCTCTCTCTCCTCCTCAGCATCCTCCTCCTCCTCACCCACTTTTTCTGACATGCCCTCCTCCTCTCCCTCTCTCAACTGGTTGGACGTGACATCCAGGATGTGTCTCGGGTCTCGCTCCAGGTCTGGTAAACTCCCCCGGGGATAGTTGACGCCAAACCTGGGTTCGCACGTCATATCTGCTTCTTCGTACGGTAGAGTCAACATAGTCCCTCCTGGCTGCAACACAGTCAACACAATTAAAGGTTAATCCGGTCACACTACGTAGCCTGCCAAAGTCAAACGATCATGTGACTGAGATGTGGTCTTCCTGGGAGGAGAGTCTTCAGAGATGTTTAAAGTTATGCGCCTCTTTTGCCAACGTGGAATGACTCCAGCAATCAAGCATCAGCATCTCTGAATTCTTCTGTTATAAAAATATCCCTCTCATTTCGTGACTGAAGTATTACCTGCTGATAGACTCTCACCTGAATGTCGCGATGTGTGTTGTGTCAATGGGTGCAGTGCATCTTCTCTAGTAGGCCTCCCTTCTCTCTGCTCCACGCCACTCTCTCTTCTGTCTTCTCTAGCTACCAAAATGACTAAATAATTCCTTTACTGCTGACTTTCTCTGCCTCCCTCTCTCTCCACGTTTCTCTCTCTTTTTCTCCACCTTGCTCACTCTCTGCCTCCCTCTCTCTTGCTTTGAGAAATGACACTCATGCCAACTACCAGAGCCGATACCCATGCCATCTGCCGCTGACGTCTCGTGGCGGGGAGCAGTCACGTGTCCCCGTCCCGTGAGACCACCATCCCGCGCTGATCATCTGGCATCTTGGTAATGGGCACCGGGAGGCTGCATCAAACAGACGGCCAAGGAAGCAGAACTACTCACATCAACCTTTCCTCCATAAGAGAAAAATGGACAGATACTTTGGGACATATAATTTAAGACTACTGTCTCCGAACTGGGACATTTAATATAAGAATACTGTCTCCGAACTGGGACATATAAGACTACTGTCTCCGAACTGGGACATATAATATAAGAATACTGTCTCCGAACTGGGACATAAAATGTATATAATATAGATACATCTATAATGATCTATTATATAGATACATCCATAATGACCAATTATATAGATACATCCACATTGATCAATTATATACATCCATAATGATCAATAATACAGATACATTCATAATGATCAACAACATAATTACATCCATAATGATCAATTATATACATCCATAATGATCAACAATACAGATACATCCATAATGATTAATAATATACATCCATAATGATCAACAATACAGATACATCTATAGTGATCTATTATATAGATACATCCATAATGATCAACAATATAAATACATCCATAATGATCAACAATATAAACGCATCCATAATGATAAATAATATACATACATCCATAATGATCAACAATATAGATACATCCATAATGATCAATAATATAAATACATCCATAATGATCAACAATGCAGATACAGCCATAATGATCAATTATATATATATCCATAAAGATCAACAATTTAGTTACATCCATAATGATCAATTATATACATCCATAATGATCAACAATACAGACACATCCATTATGATCACTAACATAGATACATCCATAATAATCAATAACATAGATACATCCATAATAATCAATAACATAGATACATCCATAATAATCAATAATATAGATACATCCATAATAATCAATAATATAGATAAATCAATAATGATAAATTATATATATATATATATATATATATCCATACTGATCAGCACTATAGATACATCCATAATGATCAACAATATACATACATCCATAATGATCAACAATATACATACATCCATAATGATCAACAATACAGACACATCCATTATGATCAATAACATAGATACATCCATAATAATCAATAATATAGATACATCAATAATGATCAATTATATATATCCATACTGATCAACACCATAGATACATCCATCATAATCAATAATATAGATACATCCATGATGATCAATTATATATCCATAATGATCAACACTATAGATACATCCATTATGATCAATTATATAGATACATCCATAATGATCAACAATATAGATACATCCATACTGATCTATTATATAGATACATCCATAATGATCAATAATATAAATACATCCATAATGATCAATAATATCGATACATCCAAAATACTAAGATGCATAAACATGAACTCTTCAGGCAGAGTCAGCTCAACTGTACGACCAGTTAAAGAAAGACAGCCGATTGGAAGGGCTGTGGACAGTGACTGTGACTTTGGGATGTTCATCTTAAATTTGTCAAGCCAGGTAATCCAAAGGCATGGTCCAAGGATGTAGGTCCCCCTAAGATTCAAAAGCACAAGAGAGAAATTAGATAAAGCATTCCTTCCATCAAGACAATACTTCCGCATAGAATTTAGGCTGACACTAATTCCTCCACACATTTGTAAGAACTCAGCACTAAGACGGTTGGGTGTTATTAAGTTTTGTTTTTCAGTGATACTGATAGGTGTTGTATTACAGTAATACTGATAGGTGTTGTTTTTCAGTGATACTGATAGGTGTTGTATTACAGTAATACTGATAGGTGTTGTTTTACAGTAATACTGATAGGTGTTGTATTACAGTAATACTGATAGGTGTTGTATTACAGTGATACTGATAGGTGTTGTTTTACAGTAATACTGATAGGTGTTGTATTACAGTAATACTGATAGGTGTTGTATTACAGTAATACTGATAGGTGTTGTTTTACAGTAATAATGATAGGTGTTGTATTACAGTAATAATGATAGGTGTTGTTTTACAGTAATAATGATAGGTGTTGTTTTACAGTGATACTGATAGGTGTTGTTTTACAGTGATACTGATAGCTGTTGTTTTACAGTAACAATGATAGGTGTTGTTTTACAGTGATACTGATAGGTGTTGTTTTACAGTGATACTGATAGGTGTTGTATTATAACACCTAGTATTATAACTGTCTGATGTAATAAAACAAAGGGCACTATGATAAACTGAATCAAGCAACTTCAGAGTAAAATCAGATGCACTTTGGTGTATTGTATCACCATAGTCAAGCACAGGCATGAAATTTGACTGAACAATGTTTCTGATTCGCCAGAGAAAAGCGAGATCTAATCCTATAGAAGAAACACACTTTCCTCTTAAACTTCTTAAGAAGCTCATTTGTATGAAAGGCCGCTGTCAATCCAAATTCCAAGGTATTTGTATGAAGGGACCCGTTCCATTATAGAACCATCCAAAGAGTGAAGATGTAAGCCAGGTGAGATTTATTGAAGGGATTTCAAAAACATGTACGGTTAGGTCCAGAAATAAATGGACACTGACACAAGTTTTGTTATTTTGACTGTTTACCAAAATATATTCAAGTTAAATTAAATAATTCAAGTTACAGTTACAGAATAATTCAAGTTACAGTTAAATAATTAATATGGGCTTAAAGTGCTGTCTCTCATCTTTAATTTGAGGGTATTCATATCCAAATTGGATGAAGGATTTAGGAATTACAGCTCATTAATATGTAGCCCCCTCTTTTTAAAGGGACCAAAAGTAATTGGACAATTGACTCAAAAGCTGTTTCATGGACAGGTGTGGGCTATTCCTTCAATATTTCTTCATCAATAAAGCAGGTAAATGGTCTGGAGTTGATTCCAGGTGTGGCATTCACATTTGGAAGCTGTTGCTGTGAACCCACAACATTCGGTCAAAGTAGCTCTCAATGCAAGTGAAACAGGCCATTCTTAGGCTACAAAAGAATTCATCAGAGAGATAGCAGGAACATTAGGAGTGGCCAAATCAATAGTTTGGTACATTCTGAGAAAAAAAGAATGCACTGGTAAGCTCTGCTACACAAAAAGGCCTGGACGTCCACGGAAGACAACAGTGATGGGTTATCGTAGGATCCTTTCCATGGTAAAGAAAAACTCCTTCACAGCATCCAGCCAAGTGAATAACACTCTCCAGGAGGTAGGCATATCATTATCCAAATCTACCATGAAGAGAAGACTTCATGAGAGCAAATACAGAGGGTTCACCACAAGGTGCAAACCATTCATAAGTCTCAAGAATAGAAAGGCCAGATTAGACTTTGCCAAAAAAACATCTAAAAAAGCCAGCCCAGTTCTGGAACAGCATTCTTTGGACAGATGGAACTAAGATCAACCTGTACCAGAATGATGGGAAGTAAAAAAAATAGAGAAGTCTTGGAATGGCTCATGATCCAAAGCATACCACATCATCTGTAAAACATGGTGGAGGCAGTGTGATGGCATGGGCATGCATGGCTTCCAATGGCACTGGGTCACTAGTGTTTATTTATGATGTGACAGGAGACAAAAGCAGCCGGATGATTTCTGAAGTGTATAAGGATATATTGTTTGCTCAAATTCAGCCAAATTCAGCGAAGTTGACTGGGCAGCGCATCCCTTAACAGAGGGACAATGACCCAAAACATCCCGCGAAAGCAACCCAGGAGTTTTTTAAGGCAAAGTAGTGGAGTATTCTGCAATGGCCAAGTCAATAACCTGATCTCAACCCGATCGAGTGTGCATTTCACTTGCTGGAGACAAAACTTAAGGTGGAAATACCCACGAACAAACAAACACTAAAGACAGCTGCAATAAAGACCTGGCAAAGCATCACAAAGGAGGAAACCCAGCGTTTGGTCCATGCGTTCCAGAATTCAAGCAGTCATTGCCTGCAAAGGATTCTCGACAAAGTATTATAAATGATCATTTTATTTATGATTGTGTTAATTTGTCCAATTACATTTGAGCCCCTGAAATAAGGGGACTGTGTATGAAAATGGTTGCAATTCCTCAACGTTTCATGAAATATTTTTGTTCAACCGCTTGAATTAAAGCTGAAAGCCTGCACTTCAATTGCATCTCGGTTGTTTCATTTCAAATCCATTGTGATGGAATACAGAGCCAAAATTCTGAAAATTGTCTCAGTGTCCAAATATTTCTGGACCTACAGTAACTGTATTTGGTTATGCGAGTATAAAGTACAGGTTTTAAATCGTTTCCTGCACGGTGTTTCCTGCACAGCTTTAAAATACTGATAGGTATTGTTTCACAGTAATACTAATAGGTGTTGTTTTACAGTAATACCGATAAGTGTTGTTATACAGTAATACTGATAGGTGTTGTTTTACAGTAATACCGATAAGTGTTGTTTTACAGCAATATTGATAGATGTTGTTTTACAGTAATATTGATAGGTTTGCTGCAGACTGACACCCATAGAGGCATAATGGTCCTAATGGCACCTGGCCAAAGCCACCCTGGGACACATCTGGCTGGGGACATGGCTTTCTGCACTTATCTGTTAATCTCTGTTAAAAACGGACACGCTGATACACACACACACACACACACACACACACACACACACACACAGGATATAGAGCTTGCATTATACACTTACACACACACGTATGTGCGCACACACACACGCACACACACACATATTCAAACATGGTAATGACCTTGTCACAAGGAGAATCCTTTATAATCAGCTTCCCTCTGACCAGAAATCACACCCTATTTCCCTTATAGTACATTACTTTAGTCCAGAGATGACACCATATTCCCTGTGTAGTACACTACTTTAGAGCAGAGATGACCCCTATTCGCTATATAGCACAATACTGTAGAATTGAGGGGATACAGTGTCATTTTCGATTGGAGTGGAGAGACTTTACAGTGTGACTGTATGTGGAATGTTGCTCTCATTCAACTTTGTTTCTGACTGAATTACTTGTTACTTAGAATGAATACATTGAATCCTGTATGAACAAGCACTAACACACACACACACACACACACACACAGCAACAGCAGCCACATCTGATGAGTCAAACTCCCCATCTCTCTCTAATCACTCGACTGCACTAATTGCAAATGCAAATATGCAAATGTATATTAATTAATTACATCACTAATTAGTTCTCTTGTCTTTTAACAGTAATAAATCATAATATGGTTGAGAAAAAGAGAAATGGAGAAGTGATGAGAGAAAGAGAGAGGGGATAGAGACTGAGATTAGAGAAAGAAGATGACGAGATTGAAAGAGAGGAAGAGAGATTGAAAGCAGGAGAGAGAGATGGAGAGATTGAGAGTGGAGGAGAGAGGAAGAGAGGGAGAAGGAGAGAGGGAGAAGAGGGAGAGAGGGAGAAGGAGCGATGGAGAGATTGAGAGAGGGAGACTGGGAGGGAAGGAGGGAGAGATCGACAGATGGAGAGAATGAGAGAGGGAGAGACTGAGATGGAGAGATAGAGAGAGGTTTAGGAATATAAATTGAGATGTGGTGTTTTGTGGTGCTGCACTTTGTAATCCCACTTCATCCCTGTTTGACTACTGACAGCATCTCCGTCTTTTTTCATTGTTATGATTAGCGGCCAAAACTTCTTTGCCAATTTATAAATTCATCATTCATGGATTTAACTGTCATCACTGTGTCCCATTCAACATATGTCATGCTAACAGAATGTTTTGTTTTACAGTCCCTGGCACTGCTGTTTTAATTAACACACTTACAAGCTCTCAAAGGCACTGAGGCTGTACATGGAATTATTTCACTGAGCGGACATTATTGTCAATGATTTCACCAGGCAGAGGACACTATTATCAATGATATCACCAGACAGAGGACACCATTGTCAATGATATCACCAGGCAGAGGACACTATTATCAATGATATCACCAGGCAGAGGACACTATTATCAATGATATCACCAGGCAGAGGACACTATTATCAATAATATCACCAGACAGAGGACACTATTATCAATGATATCACCAGACAGAGGACACCATTGTCAATGATGTCACGTAATTGTATTAATCTTCTTGAGGGTATAGCCCTATGCTAACGTAATTGTATTAGTCTTCTTGAGGGTATAGTGCTATGCTAACGTAATTGTATTAGTCTTCTTGAGGGTATAGTGCTATGCTAACGTAATTGTATTAGTCTTCTTGAGGGTATATTGCTATGCTAACGTAATTGTATTAGTCTTCTTGAGGGTATAGTGCTATGCTAACGTAATTGTATTAGTCTTCTTGAGGGTATAGTGCTATGCTAATGTAATTGTATTAGTCTTCTTGAGGGTATAGTGCTATGCTAACGTAATTGTATTAGTCTTCTTGAGGGTATAGTGCTATGCTAACGTAATTGTATTAGTCTTCTTGAGGGTATAGTGCTATGCTAACGTAATTGTATTAGTCTTCTTGAGGGTATATTGCTATGCTAACGTAATTGTATTAGTCTTCTTGAGGGTATAACCCTATGCTAACGTAATTGTATTAGTCTTCTTGAGGGTATAGTGCTATGCTAATGTAATCAAATTAGTCTTGAGGGCATAGAGCTATAGTCATTGTTGAATTCTACATGTGTGATAATCTAATTGTATTAGTGACTACAGAATCTGGGATGTGTAGTCCTTGTATCTGGGATGTGCAGTCCAGCAGTGAAAGACGTGTGACATGGTACTGAAGTCCTCCATCTGTGTTGTTCTAGCAATTACAGCCACATATGGCGCTGCATTGTTTCACAGGACTGGTGTTATCTAGGTTGACAGGCATCTCATCATACAGTTGTTCATGTGCTGTAATACATGTACAATACAAATGTACAATACAAATACGATGTTGTATTTAATATCCTATTGTGCTAAGCAGCATTTACTTCCATCAGAACTTTATTTTTGACCTTTTACAAATTCTGATTGTCGTTATTAACAGATAAGTAGCCCAGCATACACCTGATAGTGGCTTGACTTGGCTAATCTGGTCCCTGCAGCTCACATGGTAGAGCACGTTCCTTGCCAGATTTGAATCTCATGCAGGATCATTACAAACATGTAGTAGGAAGCGTTTGCTTAATTTAACTATAGATCTGTTGTTGTTGTCTTCGTGGAATTCATTCTTGGGCGAAAAAAGCTGTTTGTTCTTCTTCAAAGATGCATATTTTTCTTTTCTTCTATAGATGATCCTCCAATGCAGCACTCATTAACAATGAGGCGCTGCACCGGTTTTAAAATATTAATTCAGACTGGGGCACAACTCTGGTTTCAGAAAACTCATTTAGACTGGGGCACAACTCTGGTTTCAGAAAACTCATTTAGACTGGGGCACAACTCTGGTTTCAGAAAACTCATTTAGACTGGGGCACAACTCTGGTTTCAGAAAACTCATTTAGACTGGGGCACAACTCTGGTTTTAGAAAACTCATTTAGACTGGGGTACAACTCTGGTTTCCGGAAACTCATTTAGACTGGGGCACAACTCTGGTTTTAGAAAACTCATTTAGACTGGGGCACAACTCTGGTTTCAGGAAACTCATTTAGACTGGGGCACAACTCTGGTTTTAGAGCAAGTTTGCTGGCTTGGGGATCCTCACATTGTTTTTTTTTAACAAGACCCATGTTTCTTCAACATTTAACATTTGAGTAAATTGGCGGATGATATTATTATATGGCTAATTATCATTATCAGTTTAATTATCATTATTAATTGTGGAGAAATGGTAAGTATGGAATGGAAGCCTCATGGAAAGAAAGTCTACTTGGGTACAAATTTGTTCTACAGTCTGTCCCTATATAAACAGGTTATAATTTTATTATCAAGGTTGGTCGTTCTGCAGTTTGTCCCTATATAAACAGGTTGTTATTATGATGGTCGTTCTACAGTCAATCCCTATATAAACAGGTTAGAATGTTATTATCACGGTCATTCTACAGTCTGTCCCTATTGGTTATAAAGTTATTATCGCAGTCAGTCGAACTACAGTCTGTCCCTATATAAACAGGTTATAAAGATATTATGACGGTCGTTTTACAGTCTGTCCCTATATAAACAGGTTATAATGTTATTATGACGGTCGTTCGACAGTCTGTCCCCATATAAACAGGTTATAATGTTATTATCAAGGTGGGTCGTTTGACAGTCTGTCCCTATATAAACAGGTTAATGTTATTATGATGGTCATTCTACAGTCTGTCCCTATATAAACAGGTTATAATGTTATTATCACGGTTATCACAATTTTATCACAATTTTAATGGTAGGTTTATTTGATAACAACAAAAAAATCCAGAAAAACGCATGTCAAAAATTTTATAAATTGATTTGCATTTTAATTAGTGAAATAAGTATTTCATCCCCTCTCAATCAGAAAGATTTCTGGCTCCCAGATGTCTTTTATACAGGTAATGAGCTGAGATTAGGAGCACACTCTTAAAGGGAGTGCTCCTAATCTCAGCTTGTTACCTGTATAAAAGACACCTGTCCACAGAAGCAATCAAGCAGATTCCAAACTCTCCACCATGGCCAAGACCAATGAGCTGTCCAAGGATGTCATGGACAAGATTGTAGACCTACACAAGGCTGGAATGGGCTACAAGACCATCGCCAAGCAGCTTGGTGAGAAGGTGACAACAGTTGGTGCAATTATTCGCAAATGGAAGAAACACAAAAGAACTGTCAATCTCCCTTGGTCTGGGGCTCCATGCAAGATCTCACCTCGTGGAGTTGCAATGATCATGAGAATGGTGAGGAATCAGCCCAGAACTACACCGGAGGATCTTGTCAATGATCTCAAGGCAGCTGGGACCATAGTCACCAAGAAAACAATTGGTAATACACTACGCCATGAAGGACTGAAATCCTGCAGCGCCCGCATGTACAGGCCCGTCTGAAGTTTGCCAGTGAACATCTGAATAATTCAGAGGAGAACTGGGTGAAAGTGTTGTGGTCAGATGAGACCAAAATCGAGTTCTTTGGCATCAACTCAACTCGCCGTGTTTGGAGGAGGAGGAATGCTGCCTATGACCCCAAGAACACCATCCCCACCGTCAAACATGGAGGTGGAAACATTATGCTTTGGGGGTGTTTTTCTGCTAAGGGGACAGGACAACTTCACCGCATCAAAGGGACGATGGATGGGGCCATGTACCATCAAATCTTGGGTGAGAACCTCCTTCCCTCAGCCATGGCATTGAAAATGGGTCGTGGATGGGTATTCCAGCATGACAATGACCCAAAACACACGGCCAAGGCAACAAAGGAGTGGCTCAAGTAGAAGCACATTAAGGTCCTGGAGTGGCCTAGCCAGTCTCCAGACCTTAATCCCTTAGAAAATTTGTGGAGGGAGCTGAAGGTTCGAGTTGCCAAACATCAGCCTCGAAACCTTAATGACTTGGAGAAGATCTGCAAAGAGGAGTGGGACAAAAACCCTCCTGAGATGTGTGCAAACCTGGCCAACTACAAGAAACGTCTGACCTCTGTGATTGCCAACAAGGGTTTTGCCACCAAGTACTAAGTCATATTTTGCACAGGGGTCAAATACTTATTTCACACATTAAAATGCAAATCAATTTATAACATTTTTGACATGTGTTTTTCTGGATGTTTTTGTTGTTATTCTGTCTCTCACTGTTCAAATAAACATACCATTAAAATTATGGACTGATCATTTCTTTGTCAGTGGGCAAACGTACAAATCAACAGGGGATCAAATAATTTTTTCCCTCACTGTATCCATACGTGCCGTTGCAAGAAGGTTTGCTGTGTGCTGTCTCCCAGTACAGTCTCAAGAGCATGGAGGAGATACCAGGAGACAGCCATTATATGAGGAGAGCTGGACAGGGCCGTAGAAGGGAATCAACCCAGCAGCAGGACCGGTATCCGCTCATTTGTGCAAAGAGTAACAGGAGGAGGACTGCCAGAGCCCTACAAAATGACCTCCAGCAGGCGACTGGTGTGCATGTTTCTGCCCAAACTGTCAGAAACAGACTCCATGAGGGTGGCATGAGGGCCCGACGTCCTCTAGTGGGACCTGTGCTCACAGCCCAGCACCGTGCAGCTCGATTGGCATTCGCCAGAGAACACCAGAATTGGCAGGTCCACCATTGGTGCCCCGTTCTCTTCACAGATGAGAGCAGGTTCACACTGAGCACGTGACAGACATGAAAGAGCCTGCAGGTGCCGTGGTGAACGTTATGCTGCCTGCAACATCATCCAGCATGACTGATTTGGCGGTGAGTCAGTGATCGTCTGGGGAGGCATATCCTTGGAGGGTCACACAGACCTCCACGTGCTAGCCAACAGTACCCTGACTGCTGTTAGGTACCAGGATGAAATCCTCAGACCCATCGTCAGAACTTACGCTGGTGCAGTGGCCCTGGGTTGTTGGAACAGCCTGTGATTTCAATTGTTTTCTTTCATTTTCAGTGCAAATTTGAAACCAGCCCTCAATCGGTTGGTGATTTTGGTTTCCATTAACCGTTGTTACGTCATTTTGTTCTCAATGAATTAAACAATGTACAGTAAAGATTTTGATCTTTAATATATTTCGTTCATCGAGACCCAATGTGTGATTTAAGTGTTCCCTTTATTTTTTGAAACAGTGTAAATTACAGAAATGTCAATGTCAAAATCAATTTATAACATTTTTGACATGCGTTTTTCTAGATTTTTTTGTTGTTATTCTGTCTCTTACTGTTCAAATAAACCTACCATTAAAATTATAAACTGATAATTTCTTTGTCAGTGGGCAAAATCAACGGGGGATCAAATGCTTTTTTCCCCTCACTGTATATAAACAGGTTATAATGTTATTATCACGATGGGTCGTTCGACAGCCTGTCCCTATATAAACAGGTTGTTATTATGATGGTCGTTTTACAGTCTGTCCCTATATAAACAGGTTGTTATTATGATGGTC
>JACXGI010017442.1:0-14511 GCA_016801175.1 Esox masquinongy
GTGACTAGGTGACTATTCACCGCAGACAGGACAGTGGAGCGTGACTAGGTGGGACTCCTAACCTTGACCTAATTCAACTTGCTACAAAAAGTCAATGTCAGCATAGTCGTGTCATTTAAAAAAAGATTTAAATCAACACTGTGTCTGCACACCATTGGTCAAGACACGTTCACGGCTTCTACTTCTGACCTGACAACATACAGTGCATCCCGTTATGGTGCCAGTTAGACATTTTAACTCAAGTTGGAGTTCAGGCAGAGTCCATCCAAAACCAGGAGTGAGAAGCACTGATTAAGTCTTACCTAGAGATGTTTTATGTGAGACTACCATTTAACCGAGATGGTGATGGTTATATAAAGGTGTTCTCTTACTACTTCCACAGATGTAGATTTCCTGCTCCTCCCGCCGTCATGAAGATGTCTCTGTTCTGGGGAAGATGTCTCACCTGCCAGATCGTGGATTTGTTGGCCTGGAATGTCACGGAAACAATCTTACTTGTGCCCTGAGGGAGTAAGGTCCCATGGAAATGCCACTAGCTCGCAATGCTAACCAGCTAGCGGTTTCACACCAAGGAGCATTAAACTAGACTCAAGCTTTTCGAAAGACAGATATATCAAAATGGATTAAAAACAAGTCCATCTTCCCAGCCTTCAAATTGCCCTCAAAATGGCTGCCACATCCGTCCTCCAATCTCCCCAGACCTCCAAACCCCAGGTGACTTAGGCTAGTATGAAATGGCACCTTAATTCTATATGGTGCACTACTTTTAACCAGGATACTTAAGGCTATGGTAGATAGTGTCCAATGTAGGAAGTAGTGTGTCACTTGGGACTCAGTCCAGGAGTTTTGGCGAGTGTATTTTTATTTAAAGGGGGCACGACTTGAAAAGCCACACTCCATCTTCATCGGGCCGATGTGGCCGCTGGCAGGCAGCTTCATGGCCAAGCCTGTCCACCAAACATATCCAGCTGAGAAAACATCAACTCTCTTCTCTCTCTCTGCCTCCCCGTAACCACAACAAACCATCACCGGAGGATGGAAAATAACCTTAGACACTTTCCCCCCTTCCATTTGGCCAATTACCTTTTCGGAAACAGAGGCAAAGCCCTTAGTGGGGTGCTGGGTCCTCATGTCGAAGACATGGAATTTCCCCTCCAGCGACGTTGCCACCAGTTTGTTCATGTTGATATCCTTCCTATCAAACTCCACACAGCATACCTGTCGGACAGTTACCACAGGGAAAACACTTCACTTCCTGGAGAGGACAGTACAAAAACAGAAGAATGTCGCACTCATTCAATATGCTCCCAACAGTTCCATGGGTGTCCCCATTGCCATGTATTGATTAAGAGTTTGGCCTGGGTTAACACAGGCTGCCATTTTGGGGCATTTTGTCTCAAAATGTTAAAGTAACAATAGGAGAGTGCTTTGACCCTGAATCAAATTACAGCCTGTACGCAAAACAAAATAACTTAACATTTGCATGGATTATTAGAGCAGACAACATTTGTACAACAACATAGCCTACTATTTTGTTGTAGAAAGTGGAACATTCAGACATCTCTTGCTCACAGCTCCTTGCAGTGGAAAACCAACAGAAAAAAACTGCCTCAGGGGAACAAACTTTAGCTCTGGGCCTGAAGAGTCATTATCCCCCTTGTATGACTGTAATCAGGTTGAAGGGGAGGCTTCCCCCACACAGCAGTCTCTGCCCATCTGCCAAAAATGTCTAAAACCTTCCCCCTTTAAAAAATATATTTCAGGAAGAACAGGCTATGACTGAGGTGTGGTCTTCCCTGCTTATCATGAGATTAATTCACTAACTATAGTAAATTACTACAATAAATACCATTTTAGATTAATCAAAATAGGGCATGAAACATCAGAATCAATTATTCCCCAAAAATGTCAAAAGGTAAATCATGAATGAAGGTTGACTTTTCTTATTGAAGTAAGCAGATATTTTTCTATTACAGCATCAACTCACAGGCAATTAATAATTATAGACCGAATATATAAGTGGTTTCCTAGACACAGATGAAGCCTAATTCTTAACTTAAATTACAATTTCAAGTCCTTTTTTAGCATAGAGCAGGCTGAAACTAGAAGCAGAAGAACTGGCCTCTGATATCTCCAGTTCACCTTACCCCGTTCTTAATGTTGGTTTCCCATCGGAGAGACATGTTTCTCAGGTCAAATAGCTTAATGTCTCCGTTGTCATATCCAGCACACACACAGCGATCCTGGTCGTTGAAGGCGTGGCCTTGGGAAGAAATGGCCAAATTGGTTAAATGCCCCCCATTACAGGAATCCATCTACAATTTGCTCAGTTCTACAAAGCAAAGGACAAAGTGAGATATAGTCACTCTGCGAGCGAATTCGGATCCGAGAGTGACACAGCAACCAAATCTCACCGGCCTGCTGAGCTAGTCATTTCCCCTCCTACATACCAAAAGCAACAGTCCAGCAGTCTCTCTTGGCCTCCCCCTCCACTGGCTCCATGTTGACCACCGGCGTGTCCTTCTGCCTGGGATCCCACACCTTGACCGTGCCTGGAGGCCCGCAGAGGGCAGGTGTACCGTGAAAAACATGAAACACGGCAGTCTATGTTCATGCGGGTGTACCGTATGTACTCCACCTTCTAAAATGTACAGAGCCGCTACGGTGTATCCCTCTCTCGATGGGAGAGCCTACTGATGCTGTTCGTAAACATACAGTACAGCAACCAACAAGTTCATAGCTGAGTTTCCTATTTAGGGCTTCTTCGATCAAATAAGTATCCTAGCCCTTGACACAAAATTATTATTATTTTTTTTTTACCATCTCGACTCCCAGTCACAATCTCAGGGGCCCCGTCACCGATCCCAAGGCCCCCCACACCATCCACGCTGTTCACAATCTCTTTGTGAGCCTTCACGGAGTAGACTGGAACCTCAGGGACCTCCAGGTTCCTACACAGGCACGGGACGTCACAGCATAAGATAACTGGACTGACACATAATCTGGTCCCAGATTTGCTTTTACTATACAGTATAGCTACCAACACCCATAAGTATAAACAGACCCGGGAACCAGGCTTCTGAACCCAGCGTACTTGATCTCCACAATTCTTTACTTAACTGTTAATATTACATAACCTTTTGGTTTTGATTCAGAACCTAATATATCCCTTTAACTCAGCATATGAACAGAGATGGCATTGACAACCTAGATTTCATGTTTTGTAGCACAGTCTCTGGCTAAAACAACTGAAATCAAGCACTTTCTGAAGTCAGGGATGATCTTCCTGACTCCCTCTTCTTCATGCAAACCTCTCCAGTTGTCCCAAATTTAACAGGGGCCTCACATCTGTGGTTTTCAGATCTCTCCAAAGGTTTCAAGATTTAAAATTGGAATCAATGTGGGACAATTCTGAACCATTTCTGGGTGCACTTCCAAGTGTGTTGACATGCTGGATAATGTTTTGTTTACTGTAAACACTACAATGGTGTGCTTTGGTCACCTCTGTCCACAGGACATTCATAAAAGGATTGTGGCATGTTTAAGTATGTTTTGGCAAATTGCAGCCATTCTTATATCACACTGACCAGTGGGTCTTCCATCATACAAGCCCTGTTCAGTGACTTCTTGGTAACATTACGTACAGTGGAAACAGGAACATCAAGATCTCTGGAGGTCTTGTAGAAATTATTTTCCATGCTTGGCTACAATCCTGTGTCTAACCTACTCAGACAACTCTGATTTTAATATATTTTCTTCATCATACTTTTTTCTTTTGATATAACAGTCTTCTAGAGCAAATTATGCATTATTTGAATATGAAGTGCAAGGTTACCAATACCTTTGGCCACAACTGTATAACTATATGCTGGTATTTGGGTTAATATATCTGATAAAACGTGAAATGTCGAGTTAGGTTTAAAAACAAACAAAAAATAGTCTACCATATATTGAGATTTCCGTCAAAGTCCCCTGTGGCTAAATGTCTTTGCTGTAGAGAGCTGGCCCCGAACGTTCCACATTTGATAGGCTTTGCTTTCTCGATCTGTGAATGATAGTGAGACATGGTTAATTAAGCTCATCCTTTACTCAGAATGTGTCTACATTACTGGAATGTTTGCATCAACTGCGTCAAAATGGCATTTATTCTCGTCTTTAAACAAGTGGTCCAAAAAGCCTTGCACACTGATGGTCAAGCGACGGCAACAGAAATGAACATTCAAGGTTACTATTCACGTACTGTACAGTATGTGTTTTTTCGACATGGCAGTCAGCAACAACCATGGGAGAGTAAAAAAATAGTTTCTAAAGTTTCTGCTGAACTAGTACCAGTATCGCTTTAAGGGGGTGGGGGGTCCTTGTGTTACATGTTGTTATGGTAACACGGGTACCCGACATTTCTAGAACAAGAGACCGTTGAGGTTAGCTACTTAGCTAAACGCGTGCCCTGGCTAGCTATAAAACAGAGGTACAAAATTCGCTACAGTACCTCTTTTACGAGATTAACTTCTCCGTGTTGCACTTCGTATATCTGCATCACTCCGGTGCCCCTTGCATAGTTTCCAAGACATACAAACTTTGCACTGGAAGGAATCCATTTGCTGTCAAAAACGGTGTAGTTCAAACTTTTCTGAACGTGAGCTATAATTTGTGGCTTCTCAAATGGCGTCGACATTTCTTCTGTGGTATGAAAACAACAACAATATAAATAATATTAGAGCGTTCCTAAACGACGAACAATTCCCACGATTTCAAACATTGACACTATTTCGTCAAGCTTGGTTCCAAAAGGAACGAACACAATTACGCAGCCAAAACAAACCACATTGAAAGGCTCCTCCCCCTCCTTCGCAAAAGAGCTACCTGTATGTTCGCCTGATGGAAAGTATCACAAATATACGTATACTTTATGAATAATCACCAATAACGTAGTTTATTTTGTTTATAATATAGGATTATTTACTCACATGTGTATAAAATACTATATTAACATTGTTGTTTCGAAACTAAACATACAATGGATTCAGGCGCATGTTAAAAATGCCTTTCGGTCCTTTCTAATACACGGGAACAACCTCGTGTACAACTTCATGTACTTTCCACAAGAAAATTACCTGTATTTGCTATTAAACAACTGAATTTGATATGGACACTGAACAAAATACAGCTGAGCTCGCTTCTACTACAATGGACAGTGAAGACTCAACAGAAACATTTGTGATGGTGAAATCAAAGAAGGCTTCCAAGCGAAAACGCGAGCAGAATGGAGTCGATATGGAATCCGAGTCCTCCGTTGCATGCAAGCGGCCTCAGTTTCCACCCATTTCAGGCGACAAACTTAAGGTGAGACAGTTTTTTGTAATATAGAAAGCGACATAACTTGTGTTGGACTTTTACTATTTACTTTAATTGTACTTAACGTTATGTTAGCATACGTGCTAATTGACATGTTGCCATTCCCTTGTAATTAATACTTGGAAATGCGCTGTGTAACTATTCGTACATTAACACACTAATGTTGGTTGTTACTGTCCCAAAGAAAACGTTTTAGTGTACCGATGCGTACAGCGTATTATTATATTCTTATAGTGGCAAGAGGTGTGGGCTACTCAGCAATGTCAAAACACTTACAGGGTGTGTAAATAACTCATAATTTCACGCTATGATGAATAACGATGGCGTGATGACTAACTACTGTGTTCTTTCCTGTCCCCGGTTTTCAGGGTGGTTCTGATGAGATGCGTAAGGTGGCTGTCCCAGCCCATAGGTATACGCCACTCAAGGAGAACTGGCTCAAAATCTTCACACCCATTGTAGAGAACCTACAGCTCCAAGTCAGATTCAACCTCAAAACAAGAAATGTTGAAATTAAAGTAAGTACATGGAGACGACCTGATTATGTAGTCTGGAGTGAATTGGAACGTTCCAGCGGGGAACGTTCGTTATGTCTTTACGTATTCTCATTAACAATGACTTGTTTGTTTGTCTTGGTTATTTCAACATTGTGTAGTGGTCTGCAACTGCATAGTTGGTTGATAGTTGGGAGTCCAGAAATGTAAGCCTGAATAAGGTCTTTCATTTCAGACATGTAAAGACACCCAGGACATTGGCTCCCTCACTCGAGCGGCGGACTTTGTTCGAGCTTTTGTTCTAGGATTCCAGGTTGAGGTAAGCAGCATCTCCTGATGGGGGAGAACGTGGTTTGTTTGGCTGGTGCTAAGAGAAGGATCCAGCAGCACACTCATCTCTGGTTATTGTTGCCTCGGGTTGTGCGTCAAGTGGTCAGATACATCAAGCGTCGTTGCGGATATGCTCCAATGTTGCGATGTCATTATCTGCGATCGTGAAAAGGCACTAAACACCAAATATTGTAATATCACAGTGCAGAATGCAGAGAGCTCAACTGGCTGATTTGGCTGTCAAATCAAGACGATGCAGGGTGTTAATAGAGTATTTTACATGACACCGCACCTGTCTTGTTTCTGTTGAATCTTAACTGCATGTTATCTGTCTGTCCCCGCAGGATGCCCTCGCTCTCATCAGATTAGATGAGCTCTTCTTAGAAACCTTCGATGTCACAGACGGTAACTATGCTGTTCCCTACCGTTATAAACTTTTTAAAGGTCAATCGGCAGTTGAAACAAAAAAATATCCTCCCTTCCACTTTCTGTAAAAAGCATAAGGGATGGGGCTGGAGAAATGTAGTCACTCTCAAGTTTTACTTTTTGAGAATCAATATATACCTTTAAGGAATTAATTATTTCAAAAATAGTTGAAGCAGCTGTAGATTTCCAGAACCCCAGGATGTTACTTGGGGTAATGGTGCTGTGAGTGGTGGACAACATTTACAGACAAAATCCAAACTACACAGTTGACATAGGTGATTTCCAGGCCTGTGGTATACCGTCTGTGATTGGCAGATAGCAATGGTGTATGAGAACATATATCACTGCCATGATACCACACCACTTCTTACTGCTCTAATATGTTGATAACCGGTTTATAAGCGCAGCAAGGCATCTTGGGGGTTTGTGATATATTGCCAATATAACATGACTAAGCGCTGTGACCAGGCTCTCTGCAGTGCAACTGTGCCTAAGAACAGCTCTTAGTCGTGGTATATTGGCCATTTAACACAGATCCTCGTGCCTTATTTCTTACATATACCATAGCTTTTAGCATGCAGGAGTCAAACCAGCCAGTTTATAAATACAGTAATTTGCAATAGTCAGAATAGATGTGGTATGCCAGCTTTATTCACTACTAACAGCACTCAGGATCACATTTCACTAAGTGACCGTTGTCATTGGGTTTTCACATTGTCTATGAATCAGTTTGGTTGGCAGTGAGTTTTCTGTGTGTACTAATTGGTTTTGTTTGGTTGGCAGTGAAACCACTGAAAGGAGACCATCTGTCCAGGGCTATTGGGAGGATAGCTGGGAAGGGCGGCAAAACTAAATTCACCATTGAAAATGTGACCAAGACCAGGATTGTGCTGGCGGACTCGTGAGTAGAGCCACAACACGTGGTCCGAAAAAAATCCCATCACTAGTATTTGTGGTTTACTTCTCTATTTTTGTGTTCCCAATATTTTTTTCAGAAAAGTACACATATTAGGATCTTTCCAGAACATTAAGATGGCACGGACAGCGATATGTAACCTGATCTTAGGTGAGGCTAAATGAGATGTGGCAAACGATGGCCATTTGAATTGGTCAGTCATGCGTTGTCGCTTATGGAGTCTGCCCCGGGGGGGTTCCACATGCATTCAATGGGAAGTATTTGAGGAAATGTCACTGAAACACGTTTTCCCTCTTTACAGGAAGTCCACCTTCTAAGGTGTACGGTAACATTCGTGTGGTGGCCAGCAGGACGGCAGAGAGGTTCTAGAGTCAAACGCCGGGGTAATCCTTTCCTCGTATGATGGAACATCAAGTATTTACGAAGAGTCTCAACACCACCTGTTTTAGGATTACCCGATCCTTTAGAAACATTCAATAAGGTTTTATGGGTTGGTAAACCCGGTCCTGATCACTTATGCTATTTGAGACACTCTTTAAATAAGGGGCCCTTGCCTGACCTCCCCCAGGACATTTGTTATTGAAGCTGGGCGTAATGTTGACAAGATCTGGGAGGTCTGGGACATCTCGACAGGCCCATCTATTCCCACAAGGGATGTGAGTAAATGATTGGCCATTTTTGCAATTTTCGTTTTGGTTTTCATGTTTGACTGACAAAATCTTAACTAGTGATTGTTCAAATCTGAACCTAACTAAATATTTCCAGATGCCAACAGTAAATTCCCACATATTTATTGCAATACTGTGAGAATTAATGTAAATAAATATGTATACGCATAATTGTGAATCTGTTTTCTGATGAACTGTAAAGCTTCTATATTATTGTATAAACCCCAGCAAACATCATGGAATCAAGTGATTGCTTAAAGGCAATATTTACAATGTTTCAAAGTTTCTTTTTATTTTCATACAGTATCAAGTTTCCAACAGTCTCACAGCATAAGATGCAGCATGCAGAGAAAGGAGAAAATAACTATGTCAAACTAACTTTAGTTTTCACACAAACTAAAAAGAACCCAGTCCCCTTCAAAGGAAAGTGAAAACATAGCACTTACAGAACTAAAGTGCAGTCTGAGCTATGCACAGAACACAAAGCTGGAACTGCATTTAACAAACTTATATACAAAAGAAAACATTATTTCTCCCTTGAAAGCGGAGTGTGTTGTGGGGCAGTTCACAGGGTCAGATATGCACCTTTTTACTGAAATAGAAGCGTCATCTCACTGCTCCGGAAGAAATATACAAAAAAGTTAACATGTAGTTCAGTTTATTTGGATTACTGCTCATAATTTGTACATTTACCCAAGTTTGGCAACATCCATGTTGTATACCAGTAGATTGTGATTAAATATAATTACTAACACCACCATTCATGTGTAAACAAGAGGATTATAAAATAAAAAAATTATCTACATGCACAACCAAATACATCATGCAAGCACGGGGTAGGCCCAAGCAAAGCCGCTTGTACGGTGCTCGATGAAAGGGACACTTGTCAATCCCAAATGGCACACTATTCCCTACGTAGTCCAGTTCTTTTGACCGGAAACCTATTGACCATGGTTAAAAGTCGTGCACTAGATAGGTAACGGAGTCCCATTTGTGCCAATGACCTTTCAACTGGATGTCTCGTTAAAAACACTAGTGTCCAAACCAGCCATCGGGTCATTTAAATCCGAACCGATGCCATTTTCTCTTTGAAAATGGTGGTTTAGTAAGGGTTGTGTCTATCTCCCTATGAATACCACTGGAGAAAGAGGCCGATTAGGCAATAGTGATGGAGCGACGGGAAAAGATTAAGAAGCCAACTTTTGAAATGTACACACTCGATACCGTGAAACACGGCATCCTATTGGACGGTGATCATGCTAACATTTAACTAAGCAAAGTAACTGTTGTTGCATTAAATTACCGTTTGCTGTTGCTTTTTATTTAGCTGCAGCAGGTTGATTCTCGAGGATGAGCAGACATTGACCTAATGTACAGTGTATATATGCTTTAAGTATATGTTTTAAATTGGTTTAAAAAAAACTAAGAATATGTCGCCTGCAGTTGAGTGTCAGTAAGCGTCCAAACCGTCATTGACTCTACCTCGCTGACATTCACGATCTTTGTCAAGATACAAATACATTGGAAAAAGTCAGTGGTTTTATCCAAGATTTTTCAACACGAGATGCGCTTTAAAATCCCTTCACTTGTCCAATTTGTACGCAAGGTGCAACGGAAATGTATTTGTTCCCAAACCCTCTGAAAGACACGCGTTGAAGAGGTGGCTGCCGTGGTATGGCGCCAGTGGAACAAACTGCGGGGCATAGAGTGCCTTGCTCAATTTCACAACATCAGACAATGGCATGTAGGTTTTGACACCAGCATCTCTATTGCTAGCTAAATTTCCACTGGAATTTCCTTCTCTGACCCAGCTGGCTCACCTTTAACTGCTACGGTATCAGCCACCCGTTTGCCTGTGGATCGACGCAAACTACAGTATTCCAACTACTAAATGTGCCTTGGAAGTATGTAAATTAAAAAGTATGCAAAGACATGAATTTCGAGGCATTTTTCATCTTTGTTTCGTTTCTTCAGGAAGTCTGACAAGAAACAGTTATAATCTCCGACAATATAAACATACCAATCAAACTATCACTTGTTACCCAGAAACGTGCTATAGTTTAACGATTGAAGTTTAGCTGATCTAATCCAACCTGCTCAAGAGTGTAATGGAGCAGAAGAAACTGCTGTTTGTTTTTCAAAAATGAATCATGCAGCCAGCGTTTGACAAATCCCGAACCAGTCATCCAAAACTGACAGTGATTGTGGATAGATAATGACAACAATATGAACTGGCTTCTGGATATGTCCTGGTTGGCACTTCACACCCTACGTTTTGAACTGTATCTGAAATCAAGTATACTATTTCATCTAAAAACTCAGCTCACCACACATTTCCTCATTAGAGTCATAATCACTGTACTTGTGTATTTCTTTAAAGATACCAGACCTAAAATAAATATATATTTTTAAAAAAAATACAAAAAAATGGAAAAAAGAGACAAGTGGGCGAAAAAAAAAGACAAATATAAACAAGTGGGCGTTCCACCCCCCCTCCTCTGTTGAAATGGGATGCTCTTGAAAATGAGAATATCTGTCCTCCTTCAGATGACTGAGTGAATCGGAGTTCAATAACACTTAAAAGTTGGCTTCATGAGGCTCGTGGTTTTATTTAGAAAAAAAGTGGCTTCACAGAGAGAGAGAATACTTCCATTGAGATACACAGAAAGTGTTTGCCAGACGTCTTGAGCAGATCTTCAGAGACCGACGGAGAAGAAGAAAGCAAGAGGGGGGAGAGGAGCAAGGGGACAGGCTCACACGTCCACCACCATCTTTTTGTGTATGTCAAGGCCACCGACCACCTTTGGGGAGAGTAAGGGAAGAACCATAGAGTTACACGTATTTCATTACAGTATCTACTGCATTCAGCCTGCAGGAAACCTCTACACAGCTTACACCAGGCTTCATATTCAAGGTGCCATGGAATGGAATTGAGAGAGAGGGGGAGTGAGAGAGAAGGGGGAAGTGAGAGAGAGGGGGGAAGTGAGAGAGAGGGGGAGTGAGAGAGAGGTGGGAGTGATGTGCGTGCGTGTTTTGGCTTTGACGTTTGGACGATGCAGTCATCCATGAGACTGATGACCGAACAGAACGGAGGGATGATTGTGTGAATGGATGAATTACACTGCATTTTCATTTTCGACATGAATATTTTTCTTTCGTTTGTTTAATGTACTCGTCTTCCCACCACAGAGTTACGGCTTGTTAGAAACACCTTGGTAATCACACTGACTTTGTTGATAGCTGATTTATTGGGTGAGGTGTGCTGACTACTACTGGTTTGTTACTAAGTCGCTCCGGGTTAGACGAGAAGTTCTGCCACATCAATAATATGTAAAGGTACACGTTGATGTAGGAGCTGAGCAAAGTTGGTAAAATCTGGTTCACAGCCGTAATGGCTGCCAAATGTGTTTCTACCAAGCAAATCGTGTATAACTTTCAAACAAGAAGTTTATAACTTCATTGAAAACATTTGAATATACTGGAAGTTGGGTATTATATATTTTTTGTGGTATTTTACAGAAAAATCTGAAGGAAATGCTGGTTGGTTGGAGAAATAGAGGGGATTGGATACTGGCTTCGGATGGGAGGATTTTTAAACTTAACATGCGCTAGGAGTTTTACCATTTCACCGCTTCTCTGCACAGCGATGTTCAGTGTGGCCAAGCTCCAGAGAAATACTTGTCTCATTCAGTGCAGTGGAACCAAATACTGAACATTCAGACAGAATGTATCACATCAGCACACGTCAATTTGCAGCGTTTCACACTTCACCCCTCCTCCCCATCCTTGGGGTGTTTCACCCTCACACCCCAACACTTGTTCACAGAACACCACAGCCTCAGACTTACTGCGCAGAACTCTTCAAAGGATATCCTGCCATCTCCGTCTTTGTCTGCGTTGATGATGGTCTTGTCGACAATCTGCTGAAGCTGCGTATCCTTCAGGTTGTTTCCTACCATCATCTTTAGCACTTGGAAGAGCTCCCCATTGGAGATGTAGCCGTCCTTGTCCATGTCATAGATCCGGAAGGCAACTGGACGTGAAGGGGAGTGATAGAGGAAGGAGAGTGACAGAGGAAGTAAGACCTCTGGTTCTCCGGTCTGAAGAATGCCTAATCATTAATTCTATCGGCATTCTGTCTCTACGACAACGGGCAACAGGAGGATGCAGGAGAACCGTGGGTAAACACAGACATCTGGTTATGTCTTCGTAGGTCAGGTTGACCACAATAGTGTGGCGAAGGGTAAGACTTAACACTGACTGATTAGGCGGTAGATACTTCTACTTACATCGAAGTTTTGACTCTTTGTCCCCCTTGACGCTGAACTGAGAGACTCCCTCGATGAATTCTGATGGGCAAAGACATGGGTTAGACTTAAAATGACTGCATCACATTAATGTATCATCCAGTTGTTGCAGGAATAGCACAAACCTGAAGTGTATAAAATAAGTACATCTTATAAACGAAAAGAACATGTCAGACCTCGTTGCGCTAACAAAACATTTGTCGATCCCAACAAAAAAGGTTTATTCATTTTAATCTGCCGACGGGTTATCTTTAAGCGTTTCACCACAGGGAAACTAGGATCCCATGGGGATCTCTGTCAGAACCAGTCAACCCAGTGATGACCGTGAAACAGAAACTGACCGACAATGTATACCTCCCTAGGCCATGGTCCAAACTCCAGATCATGTGTTAATCATGCCATGTGATTAATGTTCTGTGAAGGCCCTAATGAGCCTACTGAAGCACGTTCAATGAGTAAACCAGCTAACATCGACAAACAGCCACACACAGACATAAATGTTGATATTGTGGTTCAACAAGAAACACAAACATAGGTGTTTGTTTTTGATTGTTAAGTCAAAGAGAACAAATTCTTTTTGGATATTCAAGTGTTTCCTTCAGAAAATGTATTATGAAAAGACATTCTGATGTTGTATACCTCGTGTTAGCCATCTAACTTTATTTTGGCGATTTACACAATTTCATGTGACTAATATCTAAAGACCAGTATCACTACACTAACAATATTTATATATTTTTGAAAGGACGCATTTGGGTGTTTTTGTCTTTGAGGTTCTTTCCAAAGTGGAGTCTCCAAACACAAAAAAACCCCCAAAAATAAATCACACACAAACATTTCTAGTCACATCTATAACACGTAAAATTAAGATTTGGTAAAAGAAAAAAATGTATTATAATGTAAATAACTGTCTTACCCTTGAAGTCCACTTCTCCATTCCCGTCAGTGTCGAAGATGTCTATGACCCTCTGAACAAGCGGGTTCTGCTGGAGCTCCGGCAGGGACATGAACTCCTCAACACTGAGAGACCCAGAGTTATCCAGGTCGAGCTTCTTAAACCTCTTTCCCAGCCGCTTAATCTCATCAGCATCGACTGATGGGGACAGACAAAAGAAGAGACAGTTATAAACAGACGGACCGAACACAGGAGCAGAGGCTTGCATCCAGATTTTGGTCTTTTAGCGGCAGACGTATTTCTCAGTTGCTGCAAGTAAAAATAAATAAAAATAAAAACGTTCCTCAATGAACAGAACAGCTTTCGTAGATGAACTGGAACATGCCAAAACACACAGTTGTGTTGAACGTTGCAGGTGGCGCTTCCACACACTGTGCAACTCATATCGCAGTATGTAGGCGAGGACTCCACCTACACCTGATGCAGCAGCCAGTGAATCGCCGGAGAAAACCCAGACCTTCAGCTACAGACTGCTGCCTAATATCTCCCTGCTCAGCCAACTTACATCTATCGTGGGCCATGATGATGATGTTGGTCGGAGCAGCCCTTCCTGTCTCTGTACCGGAGGAGATCTTGCAACCCAAACCCTGTGAGTTCCGGCCGTTAACTACAGCCCTGATCCCACCTAGCCCAATAGCATCCCAACAGCAAGGGGCAAGCCCGCGAAAAACACAGTTAGTGATTAGCTAGCGTAGCTCATGTAGACCTGCCATGGTGACATATAGCTGCCTCGAAACTGCATTAACCTCCCCAAAGTCAGCTACATCTATCAATGTTTAGACAAACCCAACAGAGGGGAAAGACGCAGGGGGGATACATGTAGAGACAGGAGGGTAAAGGGGAAAACAGATGAATAACAGAACAAGTGAGGGGAATGTAAATGAAGAACAGAGGAGAGAGTTTAAGGTAGCGAGAACAAGAGACATCTGTTTCAGATAACCCGACTACAAGCCAGTGAGAAATCAAGAGGGAGTGAGAGAGGGGGAGTGAGAGAGGGAGAGAGGGAGTGAGAGAGAGAGGGGGAGTGAGAGAGAGGAGGATTGAGGGAGTGAGGGGGGGG
>JACXGI010017443.1:0-14508 GCA_016801175.1 Esox masquinongy
AAAACCAGACCCCCCCCCCCCCACACACACACACACCATACACACCTGCACAAATTCACATTCACACAATCCTTAACACGCACACCACATCCCCAACCCAAAGGCACTGTAGAACATCAGTAGCAACAATAACAACAGGCTTTTAAAGGTGATGTTGGCGGCATTGTCATAATTAAGGTCAAGCTTTGCCCTGGCTGGCACTCATCACATGGCATTCTCTCCAACTGAATAGTGAACCTGGCTGACAGCGCTATACAGTACCGTGGCAGCTGCCAGCCCTTTACCGTCTGTCAGGGGCAGCACTAGTCGTGCCGTGAATAGAAATGTGAAAACAGATAGTTAACAAAGGCTGGGTTCAATTAGCTGTTTTCTTCATAAATCCAGTGAGTGACAGTGGTAATAAGGTGTACAGGGCCAGTCGCTTGCTAGCTCTGCCTGATGGATTAGCTGTTTGCCGTTGCTGTGGGGTGTGTGCCGGTGTGTGTATATGCAGTGTGTGTTTGTGCTTCCAAACAGGATTTCGGGGAGGACATGGCATTCAAATCAGTCAAGTCACTCGTAATTAAAGTATCCCCGGAATGTTCAATCACCACCTGCTCTCAATCAACTGGGAGTGAAAATAACACTTTGTCCTTGTATTTGAGAGTGCAACAGCACAACATCACATTATGATGTGGCAATCTATCTCACAAGGTCGGTTATTGCTCACTGCCCTTGTGGAACAGTTAGCCAATGGATTAGGATATGGGACATCATTGAGTACACAGGCTAGTTTTACAGGCACGTTTTACAGTGTTATGTATATTATCGCTTGACTTATTTTTTGCTATATATTTAGATTTATATGTTTTTCTTAATACTTACTTGTAGATGTTGGGTGCCATGTCACAAGAATTTCATTGTGCAGGATGATGCTGTGTTGTTGTTACATTTGACAAATAAACTTGAAACGTGACAACTTGAACAGGGTCGTATTCTCAAAACGTAGTAAACAGAAGTAAACAGACAAAAACTTGGAGGGGCTATCTGATTTTGTCCAAAACCAAAATATTTTATAATGGTACAATATTGTTTTTTTTCCATTGTGCCCTAATGGCGCTTTTCCACTGCATGGTACCGGCTCGACTCTACCCGCTTTGGGAGCTTTTCCATTGCATGGTACCAGCTCGACTTGGCTCTACACGGCTCGCCTCGGTTGGTTTTCCACTGCAGATAGTACCCTGTACTCGCCCATAATGACATCACAGGAAAACTGCCATGACTCCACCTCCAACGCGACACACACGGGAACAACAACGAAGATATCGTACACCAAATACCGGCGAAAAGCCAGCATTTGCCAACTAACGTAAACCCTGCAGTGAACAGAAAAATCTATTGAATGAACTCCATCAATTTTCTTTTAAATTGACAAGCTTGGAACGTGGCAAATCGAAAGTAAACAAAATCTGGATAACATGATCACAGACCCTGTTTGAAAAACAGTGAAAAAAGTAGAATAGAATTATCGCCCTGCAGTATAAAATATGACGTAACTGCAATTATTCTGTTAGATTTAAGCATATTCACCTAACATGTCAACACCAACACATTTAAAACAACCTACATAACCCCTCCACATCGATTAAAAGGTATAAATAATTGCCTTATTAATTGCCGGCTATAATACCACGCCGACTGACTCAAGAGTAGCCTACTGTAGGCTACACAAGGCAGCGTTTATACTGGTAGTAGCGAGGAAGCACATGTGAGCAGTAACTTCGGTCTTAATACATTGCAGACTGCAAAAATAGTTAGAAAGCTTGGTAGGCTGCTTCTGTTTGGCTTGACATTTCTACTTTGACCAATGCAATGTATGCCAGTTAGCCTATAGAAAAACCCAGAGGAGGAAAAAGACAAGGTCTTTTTGTAGGTTACAAAAACAGCGCAACTTGCGGGTCTCACGCCAGTGTGTAGGTCCAAACAGAGAGGAGTTTTGGGAAAATACGATCGCTTAAATTACGAGTCTGGTCCTATGCACTGGCACTGAAATTAACCCATTTCAGTGCAAGGACTCCTGGCACAGACGCGCAAAGAGGCGCCGGTCTCGTCTTAACCATTCTCTGACACTGGACGGCTAACACGCCTTGAGTCACTCTTGTCCAATCAGAAGTCTTCTGTGTTTTCACGTCACCTTTTGGTATCGCCTCAGCTCGGTTGGAACCTCAACGAAGCATGTACTAAAAAAAGTATCTGGAACCAGGTACTATCCCAACTTTTGGCCAGTGGAAAAGCAAAAAAGGCGAGCCGAGTCGAGCTGGTACCATGCAGTGGAAAAGCTCCCAAAGCGGGTAGAGGCGAGGCGAGTTGAGTGGAAAAGCGCCATAATTTACCCAAAGTTGGAAGGATGGTAAGGCCTGGTCTAGTTGTGCTCAACCTTTTTTTGGTCACTTTAGCACCAATTAAATTTTGCTGTGTCTAAAGTACTCCGGATGTACCCTCCCTTGTGAATTTGACTAGTGTGGTCTTATAAGCCATCCCACGTACCCTCCATAGATAAGACAAGCGTACCCCAGGTTTTAATGGATGTTCAGTAACCTTATGCATTATGCCTATTAGTTTTTTTTATGTTTGTCACTGTTTTCAGACGAGGTTGGACACATGCTGAGTAATTTAGTATGCAAGAAACCAACATATTTTGATAAGGTTTTAAACTGCAAGTTCATTTCCTGGCCATCTTCAAACACTTGCACGTCCTGTCTAATGCAGTGGGCAACAATGGAGGATTGTCTGTTGGTTTGGCATGTTACAAGTCGTCACTAATTTACAGTTCCCATCCTATTTAGCTATTTTTCTACCATGGAATTCCCCAGGCTTTAGGGAAGCCTGTTTTTTTGACATAGTGTATTTCACAGTGGAATATGTATGAAACTTAACAGCATCGACCACTTATCAACCTGACATGGTTAGGCAATAGATTAGTGCATGAATCCCTTTGCATTTTGATGACAGAAAACTCAATAAGCATTGGTTATTGATGAAATGCTAATTGGTTGTTGGTATGTTGCATATATTGCTATTGATGTACAGAATGCCAATGCAGTGTATTTTTGGCCTGAGGATTCCAAGGATATGCTGACAATACGCATCGAATTGCAAGTCAACTGTTATATATTCCTCATTGTAACGATTAGGAGGCAGGACACATGTGCAGGTAGAACAGAGGACATTTAATGAAAGATCTACAACTATTACAAAAGAGACACTCAACATCAAGACAGGACAGAACAACAGTTACACATTGCATGAGCCAAAAAAAGACAGACAAGACACTAGGAAAAGAGGAACATAAATAGGGACAGTGATTAGGGAAACATGCGAGGGCAATACATAGCAAAATGTGTACATGATGAAAAACCAGGGAGAGAGAGCATTGGATCTCACTGGCATGGCAACAGAGTAATAAGAAACACTTAATGTTAATAGAGAATAATATCAAGCATAAAAATATGTAAAAATTGAATGGAGCTTAAAGAAGGCCCACATTGTCAGTAGACAAATTAATAAGAAGCAAACCATGTAAAAATGCCCAGAACAATCCCCTGAATCCTTTTATTTGGACAAAATATGAATCAGAGAATAGCACGTTTGTGTTTTGTTGTGTCTTGTGTATCAATCCCCTCCAAGAATAAGAGAGCTTAAAGCCTGCATGAAAGAAAATTGCTTTCTTAACTTTCAAATTACCCCAATAATGACAACAATTGCTGAGACAAAAGCCCTTAAAATATACATTCATACGGCAGAGAAATATATTTTATGTCCATGTTTTGGTGTGGGAATAGCTTCCAGGGGCTCGTGAAATATTACAGCTGTCAGTTATTCTGACAGAGCCTTCATCCTCGTAGTCGGTGTTAGATGGAGGACTCCAGTGACTTTGACACCCTGCTAAATGTCTTCTCCTCAGTCTCAACTCTGGGAACAGTGATAATGTCACACTTGGTTTTGGGTGTGTGTCGGCATTGGCTTCCTGCTGTGGAGAGTGGAGGTACACTGCTTACTCTTATAGTAGGAATTTGACACCCATGGTTTACAGGGGCCTGCTATTTATTTGGGTGCTTTTGTCTTTGGTCCCACATAGTGCCTTGTGATTCTATCTGCTGATTGAACACCTTTATATTTCATATCTTTGTGTCGTTTGGGCGATAACGGTCATTTTACAGGAAGATGTTCAAGCTAGGAAAAGCTGGGGTAAACTGCAACTCTCCCAAACCAAGGTTTTAGGAGCCCTGCCGCTAAAAACATATACAAACAACAACATAAGAACAGTATACAAACAACAACATAAGAAAACATTTAATATGAATGAAATTTTCTCGTTTATACACTGATGAGCCAAAAAATTATGACCACTCACAGGTGAACCGAATAACGATGATCATCTCCTAACAAGGGCACGTCAAGGTCTGGGTAGATTAGATGGTAGCAAACAATTAGTTCTCATAGTCAACGTGTTGGTTGCAGGAGAATGGGCAGGAGTAAAGACCTGAGCGACTTAGACAAGGGACAAATTGTTATCGCCAGACAACTAGGTTAGTGCTTGTGGGGTGCTCCCAGTCAGAACCTGGTGTTAAACGACTGAAATACAATTGCCTTATATTACTGCCATAATAAATAAAGTTGTAGTCAAAGTGGATATGTGTAAGTGTTGATATTGTTTAAGAGTATATTACATGTACAAAAAATGTCATTTATCCATTTACTCAACAACATGTGGTTCCAAATGTATATTCAAACACGTCTCATCTTTGAATGTAATCATATTTGTGTGGAAAAAAATCCTCAAAATAACATTTTGGACAAGATTTTTTTCTGTAATTTATGGTGTTTTGTTTGTTGCTAAAGTATCTATTTAGTATCGATACCGAGGTACCAGAGCTGGTATCGAACTGAAGCCAAAAGTTTGGTTTGGGAGCAACCCTAGTCTACAGTGTCACAAGTCACAGATACTTTTGATGATGGTTACGGGAGGAATGTGTCACAACAAACAGTGCATTGCACCCTACTGCGTTGCCACAGTCGGAGTGCCCATGATAACCCCTGTCCACCGTCGAAAGCAACTACAATGGGCACGCAAGCGTCAGAAACTGGACCCTGGAACAGTGAAAGTACGTTGTCTTATACGACGAGTCACGTTTTCTTTTACATCACGTGGACGGCCATGTACATGTGCTTCGTTTACCTGGGGAAGTGATGGCACCAGGATGCACTGTGGGAAGATGACAAGCTGGTGGATGGAGTGTGATGCTCTGGGCCCTGCTCCGCTGGGAAACCCTGGGTCTGGGCATTCATGTGGACATCAATTTGACACATCCCACCTACCTAAACATCGTTGTGGGCCAGGTACACCCCTTCATGGCAATGGTATTCCCTGATGGCAGTGGTCTGTTTCAGCATGATAATGCGCCCTGCCACACAGCACACATTGTTCGGAAATGGTTTGAGGAACATGATGAAGAGTTCAAGGTGTTGCCCTGGCCTCCAAATTCCCCAGATCTAAATCCCATTGAGCATCTGAGGGATGTGCTGGACCAACAAGTCCGACCCACGGCGGCTCTTCACAACTTACAGGACTTGAAGGATCTGCTGCTAATGTCTTGGTGCCAGATACCACAGGACACCTTCAGGGGTCTTGTAGAGTCCATGCCCTCGGTGGGTCGGCACTGTTTTGGCGGCATGCAGAGGACCAACTGCATGTTAGGCTGGTGGTCATAATGTTTTGGCTCATCGGTATATTTACATGTCTTATTAATTTGTGCGTTTTCACATTTTGGTTGCTATAGATGTGAGCCAGTCATTTTTTCTGTTTAAAATATGTAAATGTAGAACTAATCAAACACAATTTGGTCTCATCTGTAATAACCAAAACATTGGAAAGCATACTCACTATTAAAACATGTAAATATAAACATACACATTTTCTGCTAGTAAATGGTTGCTTATCTTGTTGTTTGTTCTTTTAAAACCTATAAGTCAATCAAATTGTCCCACATAAAATGTAGGGATTGGACTGACAAGAGAAGGACATTACTAGCCTGCTTAGTGATCAAATTACATAGTGGTTAGTCTTCATTAAATGTAGGACTAATCGAATTAATGACTGGGTCGTGTCTGTAGCCACCAGTACTTGAAAAAGCATACATTCTCCAATAAATTTCACTATATATGAAAACATTTTACTTTCTGTTGGTATTTGTCTGCTTATGATGTTCTTCGTTGGCAACTGTCATATAAGCGGGATATACTATTCATGTCATGATTAGGTATTCAGTCAATTTGTGCTGAAGACTTAGACCAACTGCCCTGTAAATCAGGAATTAATGTGCATTCTGGAACTCACTTCTAGCCAAGTATTCAACAATACTGTGGAATAATTATTATAAATATTATATATAATGTAGTATATTTCAGTTATTTAATTAATTTTTTGAAACTGTGTTTAGGGGATGTATTTCAGCAATGGTTACATACACCACTTTGTCACTCGTACCATTTCACCAAAGGCCCATTTGGATTTAGGGGACAGATTCCGTAGACACTGAGCAGACATATGGTAATAAATGAGACATGAAGTTTTCAGGTGAATTATTAATTTATCGGCTGATTTAATGATTCACTCTTTTAGATTCTTTAGTTGATTAAGAAAAATTCATATATATTCAGAAAAATGTCAACATAGGACATACTAAATTAACCATTATTGGAATATCTAACATCTGATGAAATAGTCTATAAACTCTCCAGACTAGAATACAAAACAAACCGATGCATGTGACATGAGTCAGTCAAACTTTAATGGCATATACTGTCTAATGCGTCATGACTACAGACCTGAGCATACTTTGAAGAGCTACATTTAAGAGAGGTCTTACCTAATGCTCACAGAGTCTTTGAACCCAAACATTCCCCCTGTGGGCTGTGCAAGGAGAAAAGCAAAGCCCTTTAGTTGACTGACAAACTGGGCTAAGGACCCTAACTCCCTTAGCTTGCCACCCACGCATACTGTATCTCGGAAGACTGACTTTTCATCGTTAATGCATGAAGCTTTGGGACAATGGCTGGCTTTCACCAGGCATTGAAGTTCCTTTGTTAAAAATGAATGCCGTAATTACTGGCTTCTGTCGCTATGCAGGGCTTATAAGGACCCGAGAGCATGTAGCGCTGGTGCATTACTCTCAGGACCATGCATAATCTCACATTGACATGCATGAGAAAAAATGTTACCTTCCAAGCAAGAGACACAATAAAAAATGCATACCTTGCCTTCAATATTTTAAAGCAGCTCTGATGACTAAGTCACTATTTGTGAATGTGTGCATGTGCGTGCATGCGAGTACACATAAGAATATTAGACAGAATTACATTTTACATTTACATTTTATTCATTTAGCAGACACACTTATCCACAGTTACCTACAGTAAGTGAACACATTTTAAAAGAGCTAGGTGAAATAACCATACAGTTTGCTAGTAAGTGCATTCTAATCAATTAATTAGTTATTGGGAAAGGTCCATGCTGGAAAGAAGACTACAAATAATACACAAATCGTTAACAAAAGACAACAGACAGAGTTGGTGGGAGTGGAACTATTTTAAGTACTCTATGAAACGGTGACTTGATGACTCTAATGTTGATGGTGACTCTGATGTTTCTGAAGATAGAGGGTAGGTAGAGACTCTACTACCCTAGCCTCTATGGGAACCAGCTTCCACAATTGAGGTGCCAAGGAGAAGAGTTTTGACTGTGTGGATTGGGAAATGCCCCAAAGGGACAGGCGAAGCTTCTCTTGTTGCTCTGTAGGCAAGAATCATAGCCTTAAAGCAAATTCAAGCTTCAACTAGGAGCCAGTGTGATGTGCGAAGCGGCAGGGTGACATGGGAGATCTTGGGAAGGTTGAAAACCATATGGCCATTCGGAATGAGTTGCAGTGGTTTAGTTGCACACGCCGGTAGCCTCAATAATTGAGACGTGAGATGACAAGTGCCTGGACAAGTACCTGTGCTGCTTTCTGAGTGAGGTAAGGTCGTACTCTACAAATGTTGTAGAACATGAACCTGCAGGAGCAAGCACTTTGCACTCTGGGAGGAAGACACTGCAGGTTTCAACCATGAAGGATATTTCCTGGAGCAGACAGCCTTCCCACGAATGTGGAGCAGGTCAGTTTTGTCAAGATTAAGCTTGAGGTGGTGTGCCGACATTCAAGTTTGGCCAGATGCGCAGAGATTTGTGTTGTCATCTGGGTATTGGAAAGGGGTAAGGAGAAGGAAAGCTTAGTGTCATCTGCATAGCAGTGATTGGGAATACCATGTGAGGATATGGCAGAGACAAGAGATTTGGTGTATAAAGAGAAGAGCTGAGGGCCAAGAACCGAGCCTTGGGGAACACCAGTAGTAAGAAGTTACGCGGCAGACACTGATTCTTTCTATGTCACCTGATGGGAGTGGCCTGCCAGATAGGAAGTGTTCCAAGAGTGAGCAGAGTGAGCAGAGCAGAACAGCCTGGGCAGTGTGTAGAGCTTCTGTTACATAGAGAAATCTGTATAACTATTTGAAATTCTATTTTGAGCATACCTGTATTATGTGCCCGATTTTAATACTTTATTTTATGGTACACATATTAGCAACTAATTAGTTATAAGTGGTTACATAGACCTTAAGGTCTTTTGAATGTTATAAGCCATATCAGTAACAAAGAATGTGTTACTGATCAATCGTCTATAAACTAATTGCTAGCTATAATAAATGCATAATCATAGTTAATAAAAGTTAAACATTGAACAGACTGTTAGTAAGCCATCTCAGTAATGGACGAGTAAAGGCATCTTTTCCCCAGTTCTGAACTGTGTCATCTTAATTATGTATTTTTTTTACAGAAAGGGACACCTCCCCAGACAGTGGCCACATAAAGCCAACACTGATGTTTGAATTTGACATAAACACCACTGAACACACAGTATAAATTAATATGGGTTTTGGCTGTGGCATATTATAGGACTCCCAGATTAGCACATTTCTGAATTTCAAACTCCCAGTGTGGCCCTTGAGCCAAAACATTTGCACACCCCTGGTCTGGCCTTTATGAAGTACATTACTGAATCAATTTGTTGATACTATACAAATTCTACATTTCAGAATATCATTTGATGCTGCTGTTCATAGTTTTTAGACTGTGTTAGCCTCAGCATTTTGAATTATACATAATATATGTATTGTATTCCATACAGCCAATCTTGTACTGTGGAGAGGTTGATCTACTTATGGCTTGGGGCAGTCAGTATAACTTGTAACCTAGCAGACAAACTGTGGAGGTTGTTATTCACCTCTCCCCCTTGAGATTAAGGGCTCAGCTGTTAGTTTGGCTGATTTATTCAAATTGCTAGGGACCAGTATCTTCAACAACCAAAGGTGGGAGGACAACATCACAGTGATCCCCAAGAAAGAACACCACTTGCGGCAGTGTATCACACATCGAGAGTCCGTCTTCACCTCCATCACTGTCTGCTTTGGCTCTGCACATGGTATACTGCAGAGCTACACTGCAATACAATATATTGCACAGTCCACAGGAAGATTCATTGGGTGTCACCTGCCCTCCATCAATGTCCGACTTGTCTCCAAGGAAGCACACTGGCAAGATCACTGCTGACCCCTTCCCACCCCAGCTATACACTCTTCCAAAAACTGTCCTTTGGCCAGTGGAGGGCGGGCAGAGGGCAATACCCTCCTCCATTTAAAAAAAAAATCCTGCCACCTGAGCAGTTTTTTCCTCATGCATTGACCCAGCAGCAGCTGACCATCTGTACCCAAAAGATTAATAAGACTATGTTCACCACATCAAGCCAGCCAAACTGTTATCTAAATAGATCATTAAGACTATGCTCATCACATCAAGCCAGCCAAACTGTTATCTAAATAGATCATTAAGACTATGCTCACCACATCAGGCCAGCCAAACTGTAATCTAAATGGATTAATAAGACTATGCTCACCACATCAAGCCAGCCAAACTGTAATCTAAATAGATTAATAAGACTATGGTCACCACATCAAGCCAGCCAAACTGTTATCTAAATAGATTAATAAGACTATGCTCAACTCTTCTGTAAATCCATGTCTTGTACAGTCACCGTTCATATCCCATTATCATATAATTCCCCACTCATTGTATGTCATTGTACAAATATAATTGTACAAATTTGCATAGATTTCGCATCTTTATTTTCTTTGTGTGAATTCACCCACATGACTTGGATTGAGTTGTCTCCCTTTTTGTCCAATGAGGTCCTTCTTTAAAAAGAAAATGAGCAACTACATTTCTCAGTATGTCAGAATAGAATTTGGTTACTTGCTCTTTTTTAAGTATGAATGTATCTTTGTTACAGCCAACCATTAAGTTTTTAACAATTAGCCTTTAACACATTACTTCACAATGTTTGAATCTGAAAATAATTGTTATATGGCTATTACAAAATAAAGGCTTATATATATGGCTATACACTGCGTGCACAATTATTAGGCAAATCATATTCCTCAAGATTTATTTTATTGTTGAACAAACACAATGATCTCAGTCAATCAAAATATCATTGAACAAAGGAAAAATGAGTTTTGATCTTTCTCAGGGGAATACATAAGTGTGCACAATTATTAGGCAACAATTAGTGTGCAGAATTATTAGGCAACTAAATTACAAAAGCAATTTCTCCAACTTACTTGTTTATTCTCAATTTTTAGAGTAAGTGCAACAAATAAGTAAAATAAAATGAAAATTAAATAACATTTCTGGCCTTTCAAAAATATTCAGTGACCGATATCGCTACCCTTATTTTCAATAACTGCCATGAGCCTTCCATCCATGCAGTCTGTCAGTTTCTTGATCTGTTTACGATATACTTTCGCTGAAGCAGCAACCACAGCACCTCAAATGCTGTTCAAAGAGGTGTATTGTCATCCCTGACTGTAAATCTCACGTTTGAGAAGGGTCCACAAGTTCTCAATAGGATTTAAGTCAGGTAAGGAAGGGGGCCAGGTCATTATTCGGGCATCTTTGTGGCCCTTGCTTGCTAGCCAAGCAGTGGAGTACTTGGATGCATGTGATGGAGCACTGTCCTGCATGAAGTACATGGCCGCCTTGAATGCTGAGGACTTCTTCCTGTACCACTGTTTGAAGAAAGTATCTTCCAGAAACTGGCAGTAGGTATGGGAGTGGAGTTGGACCTTTTTTGGACCTTTTCAACCCGAAAAGGTCCAACTACCTCATTCTTAATGATTGCAGCCCATACCAATGCCCCGCCTCCATCTTGCTGGCGCCTGACTCGAAGTGATGCCCTGTGTCCACTAGTGATGGCCACAGGCCCATCCATCTGGTACATCAAGAGTCACTCTCATTTCATCTGTCCATAAAACCTTTGAAAAATCTGTCTTCAGGTATTTCTTTGCCCAATCTATACACTTAAACTTGTGAATCTTTTTCAGTGGTGGTCTTCTTTCAGCCTTCTTGACCTTGGCCATGTCTCTGAGCACTTGACACCTTGTACGTCTGGACACTCCAGGTAGGTTGCAGTTCTGGAATATGGTGGCACTGGAGGATAATGGGTTCCTGGTAGCTTCACGTTTAATTCTTCTCAAGTCTTTTGCAGTTAATTTGCGTCTTCTCCATACATTTTTTGCACCCCAGTTGATTATTCACAAAACGTTTGAGTGTCCGGTGGTCACACCTCAATAGTTTAGCTATTTCAAGAGTGTTGCATCTGTCTGAAAGGCATTTTACAATTTATGACTTTTCAGTGTCAGTTAAATCTCTTTTTTGACCCATTTTACCTGAGGTCATGAAGCTGCCCAATAATTATGCACACCTTGATATAAGGTGTTGTTCACTGTTGCCACACCCTCCCTCATTACACAAATACATATCACCTGAAAAGGATTCAATCCAATGAGCATTCAAGTTTATATGGTTTGGAGTTGGAAAATGTGCATAGAAATAATAATACGATCAGAATACTCACTTGCCTAATAATTGTGCACGCAGTGTATACTGTAAATGGCTATAACAAAATAAAGGCTTCATTAGCTACTTTGACACGCTCTTTCAAACAACTGATTAGTATGTAATACTTTGTGTGTTTCTCAAAATAAAGTGTTACCAACTCAATTGGAGATATAAAAGTATAAAAGTATCAGTTCTCCATACAAATTATTTGAATTCTACAGTATTTCAATAAAAAGATTCAAGGACAAAAATATCAGTTTTTTTTTTTTATTTCTTTGCGGCTATGGGGACAGTAGTATAAGTACCCTCATAATTGAAAAACACGTGTTAAGGTATGATTTAATAATCTTTAAAAACAATTTGAGGCAATGGAAAAGTACCGACAGCTATGTAATATTAATAATCCTAAGAAGGACAATATTATTGTCGCCTTATAAAAGCAGTTTATTTGATGTCAAGAGAATTGTCTGAGAGGTCAGATGGGAGCCAAGCATGAACAATCTCATGTCCTCTCCAGAGACCTTGATGTTCCTGTTTCCACTGTATGTAATGTCATCAAGAAGCTTAAGGCCCATGCCACTTTAGCCAACATCCCTGGACATGGCCGCAGGAGACAAGTTGATGGAAGATCACAGCAAAGGATTGTTCGAATGGTGGAGAAAGCATCTTGATCAACTGCCACTTGACACAAAATGTGATGGTTTCAACTTGCACCATCCATTGCCAACTCAGTGAGAGGGGGTTGTATGGTAGGAGACCCACTGCTGACAGAGAGACATAAGAAAGAATGCAATTTGCCAAAATGCATCTGAACATGTTGCAATCCTGCTGGGGCAATTTCCTGTGGATGTGATTAGAGCATTTTGGTAAAGCACACCATCTCCATGTTTACAGAAAATAACACTTTCCCTAAATTCAAATAGTGAGTAAATCCAGTGATGTATTGGGGTCTTCCAGCAGGGCAATGGACCTTTACACACTTTGTAAACCACCCAGGCATAGACAAAAGTCGAAACACGGGACTGTTCTGATGTGGCAAGCAATCAGTCCAGATGGAGAGATCTCAAAACAGCAGTTGGGCGGCTCACTTCACATCTGGGAGCACTGGAAAAGTTTGCAAAGGAAGAGTGGGCCAACTTCCCAGTACAGCAGTGTAGGAAGCTCATCCATGTCTATAAGAAACACTTTGGTCAAAGCCTGTGCTACAATATATTTTGTCTGGGGTGTCACTAATTTTGTCCATGCCATTTCTGCAAATTTTCTGATTTAAAAGTATAGAATAAGTTCTGAATCTAAAACAAAGGTTCTGTAATATTAACGGTGAAATAAATTATTGTGGAGACATAAAGCTTCTGTCAGTAGCGAAAAACAGTCAATGCGTGATAATCCCTGCAACACCTTGCGGCAACACCTGAGTGGGGCTCTTTGCGTTATTTCACCATTCATATCTTCCATGGAGAGTTTTTTGATCTACTTCAAATATCTATTCACTGTACACATCTTTTTGGGGCTAAATATAGGCAAAGATATTGACACATTTCAACTTGAGAGACATTTTTAGTTAATTAAAACGCAGAATCAGTTCAAGCCTACATGAAACATTTTAAAATAGCGATTATCTACGTGAAAAACGAATTTTCTGTCACGATGAAAACACAACAAACCCCAATCTATTCTCGTAAATGCCATACACATTTTATGTGATAAATGCCTGTTGTGGATTTTAAAGTTTACCCTTTCTACCATCTCCTGCATAGACAGCTTATGGGCTTATTGCACAAATCAAAGAGCAGTCTTGGAGGAAATGTTAGAAAAGGTCAGATTTAAAACCCAAAACGGACATTTACAGGTGCTGGTCATAAAATTAGAATATCATCAAAAAGTTGATTTATTTCAGTAATTCCATTCAAAAAGTGAAACTTGTATAATGTGTACATTCATTCCACACAGACTGATATATTTCAAGTGTTTATTTCTTTTAATTTTGATGATTATAACTGACAACCAATGAAAACCCCAAATTCTCTATCTCAGAAAATTAGAATATTGTGAAAAGGTTCAATATTGAAGACACCTGGTGCCACACTCTAATCAGCTAATTAACCCAAAACACCTGCAAAGGCCTTTAAATGGTCTCTCAGTCTAGTTCTGTAAGCAACACAATCATGGGGAAGACTGCTGACTTGACAGTTGTCCAAAAGACGACCATTGACACCTTGCACAAGGAGGGCAAGACACAAAACGTCATAGCTAAAGAGGCTGGCTGTTCACAGAGCTCTGCGTCCAAGCACATTAATAGAGAGGCGAAGGGAAGGAAAAGATGTGGTAGAAAAAAGTGTACAAGCAATAGGGATAACCGCACCCTGGAGAGGATTGTGAAACAAAACCCATTCAAAAATGTGTGGGAGATTCACAAAGAGTGGACTGCAGCTGGAGTCAGTGCTTCAAGAACCACCACGCACAGACGTATGCAAGACATG
>JACXGI010017445.1:0-14508 GCA_016801175.1 Esox masquinongy
GTGCTGTACATGCTCATACTTTTCATGTTCATACTTTTCAGTTGGCCAACATTTCTAAAAATCCTTTTTTTGTATTGGTCTTAAGTAATATTCTAATTTTCGGAGATACTGAATTTGGGATTTTCATTAGATGTCAGTTTTAATCATCACAATTAAATGAAATAAACATTTGAAATATATCAGTCTGTGTGTAATGAATCAATATAATATCCAAGTTTCACTTTTTGAATGGAATTACTGAAATAAATCAACTTTTTGATGATATTCTAATTATATGACCAGCACCTGTATACATTCCACTTGTAACATACTCCCAGCTAACACGTAACGTAACTTCGACCAACCGTGACGTTATGGATTGGTAATGTCATGACATCACCTCCTCAAAACGTTGTGGCAACGTTATCCGAAGGTAATTGCATGTCCACATAATTGGTAATCTTCCTTACCTCCTCAGCACGTCGCAGGAGCGTAATTACACGACGTACTGACAAGGTAAATACTTACGTACCGGTTTGGTAACGATCCTACGTAACTCCAACGTTATCTGAAGGAAATTAATGACCACATATTTGGTAATCTTTCTTACCTGCTCAGGATGTAGCAGAGACGTAATTACAGGACGTACTGACAATGTAACAACTTTCGTACCAGTTTGGTAACGATCCTACGTAACTACAACCGGGAAATATTAACTCCTATTTTCGTTGCTACAACGTACTTTGCTTACAATGTCATTACTGCCACCACATCGGAAACCACGTGTTCCAAATATTTCAAAGTTCACCTGAAGATCTTTAGAGTCACAAGAATTCCCCAATCACCGCAATTCAGACCAATTCAAATAGTTCTATATAATCTCCCACAACACAGACGGAATGCGTACACGAATTGTAAACTGTCCACGCGCAGTTGTGCCACAGCTCGAGCGTCCCGCCATTTCTTGTTTGTTATAGTTTGTGTTCCTAAATAGTTGTCAGAAGTTTACAGTATCTCAGCAGACATAACCGGTGGCTATAGCACTTTTATTTTACTCCAATTTAAGATAATTTTGATTTATGTTCTGATTTAGTCATGTCTGTGAGTTTTCACCAGTACTCGTCAGCTACTGTGGTTAGCCTACATTAGTCGTTATTGCTATTTAGAAATGTTATAATCATTGATGTTAATCATACTTTCGTTTTCTAATCTAGCAAGTTTCCAATGTAGTTATTTTCTAATTTAGTCGTGTAGCCTACATTATAGTACTGTAATATACCTAGCTAACTACTGCAGGTAGCGCAAGTTTTCTTTTAAGGTATACCTGGCTAACTAGCTACTGCAGCTAGCAAACGGTACTGTACGACCACGTTAAACAAACATCAGTTTAGTTCGTTAAGCCGACATCATTTCTGGACAAGGAATCTCAGGTAAGCGTATTTAACTACTTTACAAAGCAGATAGATAACTATCTGTCATATAGCTAAAATCACTGTGGTAGTTCCCATCGAATTACAGTACTGTCCAGCAAGCCAACTAACGTTAGCTCAAACGTTAGCAAGCTACAGTACAGTAAGTCAACTACTAACTATCTTGGTTGGTAACTTTTTTCAAACATAGATGAACATCGAGTCACCTCACAAGTACTCAAATGTAAAGATTTTTACTGAGTTCCACAAGTAATGATTGAATATGAATAAAAATGAATAACAAGATTTTTGACAAAATTGTAAGTGATATAAATAAATTATGAACGAATTGAATCAAATGGTTGACACTGTTTTATACTGTTTTTAAACTGGTTTTCATTGTCGATGTCCAGGTGCAGCAACGGGTCCAACGGCAGAGGTAGGTGAAGGTAGAATTGAAGACCACTCAGACTCATTTCTGACCACAAGGAAGAGTAAAGTGTCCGTCTTTGCTTGTGTGATTGTATTTTGTCAGTTGGATAATATTAATGGTTTGTTTCAATTTATTGTTAGTTTTTTCTTATCTTCATGATTTCACAATTCTTCACCATTTGAAAAGAAAAGAACCCAATGAAGAGTAAATCATTCATATTGGCTTGTGTTCTTATATTTTAATTATTTGTAAAATGGCCAGTTTGATAATATTTCTAAATTTGATCAGTTGATAGCTGGAACAAAAATGTCAATGATTGGAGAAGGATAGAACTCTACTAGCGGAAAAAAATACTGTTTATCATGGCTATTGCCATTGAAGACCTACAGTTTCATTGGAGTTAACTAGATGATTTTTGTTACTTTATGCTTCCTGATGGTTATGAAATCCCACACAGTTCTGTGCTGTTGACCAACTTGGGAGTGTGAGGTGGGTGATAAAATATTTTTTAAATTACATAAATGGTCTGGTTTGTTTTGTAAATGTATACAGTGGATATAAAAAGTCTACACACCCCTGTTAAAATGCCAGGTTCTTGTGACGTAAAAGAATGGTTTACGAAGGTAAATCATGTCAGAACTTTTTCCACCTTTAATGTGACCTATAAAGTGAACAATTCAATGGAAAAACAAACTGAAATCTTTGAGGGGGGAAAATAAATAAAAACTCACAATAACCTGGTTTACTTTTTTGCTATATATGGGGCTCTTGTATATTACAGGATGTGTCATGTAATTTGCTAGGAGAAAATGTCTGGACTGATGATCTAACAGCATTGCCATTATTATATCTGGGAAGGGGTTGATAAAATAAATGTATAAATAATATTTATGCATAATACCTCACAGTAAAACTAAACGTCAGTGTAGAACCCTGCTGAAATGTGTTGTGCACATTTAAGATTTCAGTTGGGGCAGGTAAAGTTGGAGCAGGTAAACACAAGGTTGGGGAAAACTGTCAAGATGTTGACTGGACAGAAATGAACTTAGCTGTACATATTCTAGCTGTACGTATGAATATAAAAAACGTAAGAGGAAAAGGGCAATGAATGGTCAACTAGATAGGATGCCTGGGATTCGCAATTACCAACCGACAACCTTAGAAATACCACGTTGCTACGACATGCTAGCGACCAATTGACAACGTCAATTAGTTACGTTGTAGCGACAACAAGAGAACTTTCACTTTTCCGGTTGTGACAACGTAACTGACAACGTTGCTGCTACCTAATTTCAGTCGCCAGATAACGTCGTAACAACATTGTGACAATGGAAAATTGTTAGCTGGGCTGTACATTGTATTTTGCACTTCTGGTTAGATGGTAACTGAATTTCGTTGTACTGTACTTGTTCTTGTTCAATGACAATAAAGTTGAATCTAATCTAATTTAATTAGAGGGCTGAAACTAGGAGTATTCCAAATCTGAGTTTGAGAACCACTTTTTGAGAACCACTGCCTTAAAGCGTGGGTATCATTTAACATAACAACATGCAATGTATTGATTTGCAGTAGTATATACGTCAAACGTCCCGGTGCAAATTTACAGTGCACTTTTCTAATTTTAGTGTTATACAAATCAGTGTGCAAGATCAGTAACATGCTAGCTACGCCTTACATTTACTCAGCCAGTGATTAATTAGCCAGCTAATTTACAGATGAAACACCAAATTGTCTAGCAGAATACTTCAATAGCGGCCTACTGTATTAAACACACAGAACACAAAAACAGCAGATTTTTGCCATTATAAAGACAAGAGAATGCACGAAGGCTTGACCACTTTGGGCCATCCTTAGCTGCGCTTAGTAAGCTACCAGATCCTGGAAGATAAGCATCATTAGCAGGCTAGTGTCCATTGCTGTAGGTTTAACAAGTTGCTATGTCAAGGTAAACATGCCAAAAGCATAGACGAAATTCATTATTATGCCTTATTTAAACTCTCCCTTAAGTCCAGTAATTGCTGTTGTTGGCAGCAAAGTTAGCTAGCTAGACGGTCCAAAAAAGGTATATTCAAAGTCGAAAGTATATCAAGTCCTAAGATATTGTAGGGAAGTCCAGAGCAGATCATTTTCAATAATCCAGGGTCAAACATAACAGGCCAGTTTATGGCTAGTACAGTGATGTAGTGGTAGTAGTGATGTGCAGTTCGCCAACGATTTGTTCGTTTTGAACGAATCTTTTTAGTGACTTGTGACTCACGAGTCCTTTTTTATAGTGACTTGTTCAATTGCATCGTTCATTCGAACATTTGGCAGCGGATTTCTACATGATCACTTGCTTCATTCCAGGTCCTCCAGCTCAGTTATCCGATCAACGTCTATGTACATTCGCAGAGAAAAATAGATCAAGGCAGGAACTTCATAAAGACATGTTTATAACTGATAATTGAATGCAGACTATAAAAAGTAATATAGTTAGTTGATTACTGATGTCATGATAAACACAAATGAAAACAAGCACAGTCTTTGTCCAAGTTAAAAAGACTCATGAACGACCGAATCGTTCAGTTTTATGGTTCAATTGAACGGTTGTTTCGTTCATTTCAATGACTGATAGCGGAGTTCTACCCAATGCTGTTAGATTTATGTTCGCAAAGAAAAAACGATCAAGACAGTATCATTATAAAGACATGTCTGTAACAGATAATTGGACACATGTAGGCATAATAAAATTAATGTAGTAGTTGATTTTTGATTGTATTGATAAACACATTAAATCATACACTGAGCCTTTGCTTAAGTAGAAAACATTTGTGAACGACTGACTCGTTCATTTTTATAGTTCAACTAAACAATTTTTTCGTTTGTTTGAACGGCTGCCGTCGGAGTTCTACGCCAACTACTGAATATGCTGGCTTCTAGCTCAGTAGCCTACTCTGCGTCCAACAGCTGTTAGTTTGACGTTCTCAAAGAGAAGTAGGTCAAGAAAGTAGCATTATAAAGACATGTTTGTAACAGATAATTGGACGCGTAGCCTACAGTAATTAATGTAGTATTTTATTTTTGATTGTAATGATAAACATAGTTGAAATCATAGACTAAACCAAGCATTTGCTCAAGTAGAAAAGACACTTAAATTATGGTGTCACATCAGTGTCAAAACTCACGCGCACACACTTGCCACTTTGAGAAGAATAAATTGAGTCGAGAGAGCTGAAACACAAGCTGCGCGTGCAGAGGATCAAACTCGCGCGCATGCCGGTGCCACTTCGAGAAGAAAAAATTCAGTCGAGAGAGCAGAATGTGACGTTGAGAGAGCAGAAACACAAGCCGCGAGAGCAAAGGACCAGTTGCGCGAGAGTAAAAACATTGTGAGGGGACAGATATCGTTGCGTGGAATTTCTCCGCGCCTTCTCAAAACCCCCTGCTCTCACTTAACACACGTGTTTGCACTCGCAAAACAGTACATGGTACCTCAAATATGATTGGTAGACTTATTGCTTAATCACATGTCTTCCTTTTGTTACAATGCCATTGATTAGCTAATTTAAAAGCCCGGGATCTATACAATGTGACCGAGCTATCATTGGCCATTATTGCAATATAGTGATGGGAATTTCGAGTCTTTTTAGTGATTCGGCTGACTTGGACCAGTTCATTTAAAAGAGATGGTTCATTTGGCTCTCAGAACTGCTCTTCGTTCAGTATTTCTTTTTTTTTAATCACCCTTTATTGCAAATATTATTATGCACATTTTTCTAATCGGCCCAAATTATCTAACGGCCATTATAACATGTGCTAGCCTGAGTAAAGCTGTGGAAAGTAACACTTTTATTTGTTAATTTATCTTTCACTGAAATGATGCACTTTAATCCTAGCAGGTTCCATGCGTTAAAAAAATAAGTGCAAAATCTTGTTAACAATGCAATAACTCTTCAATGTGTTGAAGAGTGAAATGGAGAGTGAAATGTTTCACTCTCAATGGACAGTGAAATGTTTCACTCTCCATTGAAACATTTTAAATAATCAAAGAACAGTAGAACAGATCACAATAGAACACAATAACAAAACATTGCAACACACATTAACTTATAATGTAAATGGTTAAAGGAAAAAAATTCTAAGTAATATTTTTATTACCAGTTCAACATGACATTTGTTCTAATAGGTTGGCCAAACTATAAACATGTCTCAAGGTTCAACAGATGAGGAACTATTGTGTTAGATAGGGTTGTCCTGCTTGGAAGAACATAAACTGGATTTAGAACATGTCAGTAGTTTCTGAATCCCATGTCCTCAACAATGATGTGGTTGGAAATCTCTGGCAACCATTTTAGCCAATTCTTCATCTATCATCTTTGATGAGGTAATGGCCTTTGGCATGTACTGGCCTATGGAGGTCTGGGTGGCAGGTTTGTCTTTTTTGTCTGGTAACTGTATGTACTTGCAGCACTGGATTTAGTTGCAGAGGTTGTAGCAGTGTTCCCTGACTCAGCTGTGGTAGAGGCATCGCTAGCGTCAGATACACTAACAGCAACTTTCAGCTGTGGCAACAGGACTGTTAGGTGTTTCGTTTTTACGTGCCTGTGGAGATTGTTGGTGGAGCCAGAACGAATTGAAAGTGTTGCTTTGCAAATACTGCATACTGCATTTTCCTAGTTTTTTTGTAAAATACTTCAAAATTTGAGATCTTTTAGGAGTGTCACTCATGTTGGCATCCTAGCTGCTGAGTCTTTTCGCAGATGCCACACAGTTTTTTTTTATATAGGCTATATAAAAAATCGATAATTGAAGACATTCACAGATAGTGTATATTACAAGATGATAATACGAATAAACATTTTACAAAAGTATTTTACAAGTTTTTGAGGGTTTTTTAAAAATATTATTAGTTAATAATAATATTAATATTATTATTAAGTTTATATGTACATTTATGAATATCCTATCGAATTCTGTCATTGGCCAATTACAACATCAGTCAAGGGTTACGTCTTCACAGTTCAGGCTATTCCTTTGGAATTATATTTTTGTTCAACATTTTTAATTAACAGTGGGCAACATTTTGTACAACGAGTTTATTTTAATAATTGTGGTTTACGGCAAATGCCTTTTGTAAACGTCTTTTTTTAACAACTTGCCTCAAACGTATTTAAGAGCCAAATGAACGGCTCTTTTTTGTTCGCGAATCGGCTCCCATCGTTCACCAAATGAGAGATTCGTTCGCGAACGACCCATTACTGGAGAGCAGGGGGTTTTGAGAAGGCGCAGGTGAATTTCAAGAAGTCGCGGATCAATTCCACGCCACAATGTCTGTGCTCTCACAATGTTTATACTCTCGTGCGACTGGTCCTTCGCTCACACGGCTTGTGTTTCTGTTGTCTCAACGTCACTTTCTGCTCTCTCGACTGAATTTTTTCTTCTGGAAGTGGCACCGGCGTGTGCGCGAGTTTGGTCCTCTGCATGCGCAGCTTGTGTTTTCTGCTCTCTCGACTCTATCTTGTGTGCACATGAGTTTTGAGACTGATGTGACGCCATAGTAAATGACATACTTATCGTTCGATTGAACGATGAGCATCCGTTCACCCTGGGGAGGGGGTATAAGCATTACTGACTCAAATGAACGAAATGACTCAAAAGATTAAAACTTTTTACTGAACGACTCGACAAGATCCCAGTCAGTAGAAAGAGTCGAACTTCCCCGGAGGAGATTATAGTTTATCTGCAAACTCGTTGCTGCCCCTGTCCAAAGTCCTCCTGGGTGTGTTGCAGATCAAGACAAGACCTGACGATTCCAGCTGTCAGCCTGATGACCCCCCTCGGTTGTCCCTTTCCTTGTCCATCTGGTCATGTTTCTGACCTGGATTAGGTTTTATAGGCTCTGGACACAGTCCAAATGCATTTATTAATTAATACAAATTGTACTCTTAAAATGTTCACCCGGCACAGCGAGAAGAGGACTGGTCACCCCTCCGAGCCTGGTTCCTCTCTAGGTTTCTTCCTAAATTTCGGCCTCTCTTAGGTGTTTTTCCTAGCCACTGTGCTTTAACATGGTTGTTGCTTGCTCCTTGGGGATTCAGGCTGGGTGTTTTGTAAAAGCACTTTTTGATAGCTGCTGATGTAAAAAGGGCTTTATAAATACATTTGATTGATTGAAGGTGCATCCCTAAAAACAACTAGCTAGCTATTTGCAAAGCTAAACTATCAAAAGAAACAGTTAGAAAATGTAATATGTTTTAGTTTATATCGATGATTCTTCATTACACATAATCAGCCACTCTGGGGTGATCTCAAATGTGCGGTTCAATCAAGACGACTTTGCATGACCTGGGGGCATTTTGCCAAGACAAATGGACAGCTATACCACCTGCAAGAATTCAGGGCCTCATAGACAACTATTACAAAAGACTGCACGCTTTCATTGATGCTAAAGGGGGCAATACACAGTATTAAGAACTAAGGGTATGCAGACTTGTGAACAGGGGTCAGTTCATTTTTTTCTTTGTTGCCATGTTTTGTTTTATGATTGTGGCATTCTATTATGACCAACAGTTGAATGTGAATCAACTAACAAATAAAGTACATGTTTTGCCTGCTCATGTTTTCTTTACAAATGGTACATATATTACCAATTCTCCAAGGATATGCAAACGTTTGAGCACAACTGTATATAGTGAAAACAATAATTGGCCCTTGGGGAACACTAAAACATACCTTTGACTTGTCAGAGGGCATGCCATCCATACATATGAACTGATATCTTTCAGATAAGTAAGATTTAAACCAGGGTAGAATGTGTCCACGTTGCCCAATATGGGTGTCATGTCTCTGTAAGAGAAGGGAGTGATCAACAGTGTCAAAGGCAGCACTAAGATTTAAGAAACAACAGAACGGATGCGGAACCTTTGTCTGAGGCCATTAGATGGTCATTTGTTACCTTCCAATGCTGTCATCATAAAGTTATGATACTGGTTAAAAATACGGGATCGAGTATCGCCGATACTATCGCTGTATGACATAAAATTTTGTAATGTACAACAAAATGCAATCACAGCACATGTCAACAAAATGAAAATGGCAGTATCAGATTGGTACTAGGCATCGGCTAATATTCAAATTTCAGTACTCAGAGTCGGCAACAGTTCAAAAGTAGTATCAGTGCATCCCTAATTGTTTTTCATGCAGGTCTATTAATTAATAGGGAATAATTTTCTATAAATTACACATTTAAATGTGTTATATAATATGAGTTCCACTGCAACTATGGTGCACTTTGGCAACTATGTATTGTAAACTGCCGAAGTGCACCAGTTTGGATATAGAGTATGTTCAGTGCTTCATTTGTAAATTGAGAAGTCCTGGAACACATTGGGGCTTGAGAGAGAGATTGATCTGGTGGACATAAAGGTACCGGAATGTAACTTAACGTTTGAAAGTATTAGCATTTGAATATACTCACTTTAATGGATTAGGCAAACGTAGGTTGGCTTTTATTATCAACAAAATCTATTAATTGCACCACCAAAGCTTCAACCTCACTCCTCTTTCTGTCTCTTCCTGCATTGCAGCCTCACTGATCTCAGCATCACTGTCCTCCTGAGAATAATTTGTTTGTATTTCACTGCACTTATTCATTTTACTGATTACATAGATTAGCTACTGCAGTTTTACCCAAATGGCTCAGACCATCTACTGTATGTTAGCTATCTGGGCAACAGTTTATAGTAGCCTGGCTATATGTTTTTAGGATTATTAGTTGGCCATTTTACTAGTTAAAATGTAATTGTTGGCAGCCAGCGGCTTATAGTATCTAGCTAAGTAACCAGAGCAATTGCATTGAGCTTATTAGCTGGTTGGCTAGCTACTGCAGCTAGTTAGCTAGTCGGCTTACTGAAATATCAACTATTTTATTTACCATTTGACAATATGACTCATTTCCCAAAAGTCTGGGTTTTTTGTTTTGGGTGCGTCTTTTTCTACAACAGAGGCAGGAGTTAATGGACATTTTAAAAAAGTTCCTTAGTCTGGCATCTCTGTCTGCAGCATCTTGAATTAACTAGTTGCCAGCGCTGATCTGGGCCAGAATTTTTTAACAGTGATAGTGATGGGACGTTCGTGAATGAGTCGGCTCTAAGAGACGGCTCTTTTAGGTGTCCCGTTGGGAGCCGACTCGCATATCAAAAGAAACAATTTTATGATTAATCAAAAGATTTTAATTTACACTATTTGAATTTTTATTCATACAACAAATACAAAGAATTAAAAAAATAAATTTAATAATATAATTGCTCAAGCACACACATTTGTTCTGACAGCCTTTTTGTTCATGCCTGTTATTACTGTAATCAGTCACATGTGGTCAACCAAAGATGCATGAGGGAGGGAGCCTTTCGGTGAGGGTTTTGTGGTAGTATAAGTGGATGGTTGTGTTCCTGAAGCAGTTTTATCATCATGTTGTGGGTCGGTGTTTCTTTGGTGTATAGTGTACGTCCATACTTGCGTAGGAACGTTTAGGAAAATACTTTAATTACACTTACCAATTTAAAGATTATCTGAGGTGCAAATGTTTGTTTAATGGTCCTGATTGCTGTGCCCTATAATTCTTTATTAAATAAGAATGTGTAGGCTATTGTGACCTTTTATTTTGGTTTGGCTTTGGTTTTGAATGTAGCCCTGTCATGTTTGGTTTTTGTTTGTGTCCTTACCCACAACCTGTGCCTGTCCTTGTTGTTTGCACCTGTGTCTTGTTTCCCTATTTAGTTTGACCTCTTCTGTTAACCCTTTGTCAGTCATTGTGTTTTGTACTTGGTTTATGTCGTCCCTGCTACCAGTCCGTGTTTTTGCCTGCCTGCCTGTTTTTCTACTGTTTTCTTGTTTTGATTTTCCCGCCTCTGTTCCACCATTAAATCCTTTATTTGTCTGTCAAGTCTGCGCTTGGGTCCTGCTTTAACTATATCGTTACAGAATGACTGACCCTACCTTGGACCCAGCGGACCTATGGAGAAGACTAGAGGACCAAGAGAGGCGCCGCTCATCATGACGGCCATAGCCTCCCGCCAGAGGGTTGCCAGCTGGCCGTTTCGGTCCTCCGCCCGGAGGCCTTCCCAAACATTTTTTGGGGGGGAGCTATGGGGGCAGCCGGCGCGGAGGGCTGAGGTGAAGCCCGGCAGCCCAGCCCCAGAGCCGGTGGAGCCTGGCAGCCCAGCCCCAGAGCCGGTGGAGCCCAGCATCCCTGCCATGCCGGCCCCGCCCGGCGTCCCTGCCACGCCGGCCCCGCCCGGTGACCATAACACGCCGGCCCCGCCCACTGTTCCTGCTCCTGGTCCTCTCCCTGCTCCGGCTCCTGATCTTCCGCCGGTTCCTGGTCGGTGCACCACGGCGGGGCCTCCGCCCGGTCCTGTTCCCGGTCCCCGTCTCGAGGCGGAATCTCCATCTGTCCCCGGTCCCCGTCCCGTGGCGGAGCCTCTCCCTTGGTGCCCTGCCCGCCCTCCCCTTTGTTTGTTTGGCGCGTCCAGGTGTCCGTGGCTTGAGGGTGGGGTACTGTGACGTTTTGTTTTGGTTTGGCTTTGGTTTTGAATGTAGCCCTGTCATGTTTGGTTTTTGTTTGTGTCCTTACCCGCAACCTGTGCCTGTCCTTGTTGTTTGCACCTGTGTCTTGTTTGTCCTCGTTAGCTCTCTATTTAGTTTGACCTCTTCTGTTAACCCTTTGTCAGTCATTGTGTTTTGTACTTGGTTTATGTCGTCCCTGCTACCAGTCCGTGTTTTTGCCTGCCTGCCTGTTTTTCTACTTTTCTCTTGTTTTGATTTTCCCACCTCTGTTCCACCATTAAATCCTTTATTTGTCTGTCAAGTCTGCGCTTGGGTCCTGCTTTAACTATATCGTGACAGCTATCAGGCTACAATGAAACCTGCAACAGTGAAATACCTTAATAGTTGAATAATTCCCCATGAGACACCAAACCTTAAACATTTCCACACAGAGAACGCGCTGCCACTGTTTCCAAATCTGAGGACCAGGAAGAACGAAAGAACTGGGAAGTTGAACAACTGTGGGAAAATGTGTGCTGTAAGGATGCTGTTTGACCAGAGAGAAACTAGGGATGTTGCATGTAGGAATCCCTCAACAGATGCCGATCCTATTTCGAGGAGCCCAAGTTGATACAGCTTAAACTGGATTTCAGATTTGAGTTGTATTGGCTTAAAGGAATTGTGTAGTGTACTAGGAAACACCTACAATATAATTTCCCAATGTGCATTGACCTTTCAAGTGAACTCTAGAGTTACCATCCATGAGTGTATTTGTTGATTAGTAGTGGGTGCAAAATATTTTTTTACTACATTATTGGATTACTTTAGAAAAATGTAGATTTGATGTTTGTGCAGCTAAGATGAATCATTCAGTCAATGTATATGCAAAAAAGGATAATAAAACAATTCCAAAATATCAACCTGAAGCAGAGTATGCTGGGAACATTTTCATTTTGAACTTCAACTTAATGAGTAAAATTTGAGTGAAGTCAGTATCAATTAAAACTTTTAAGTCATTGGGAACCTAACACTAACTTTGAGTTACACTTAGTTAAAACATTTGATTGAGAAATACCATAGAGTTTACAGTGTGGTGGAAAAACAAGGCCTCGGCCTACCCACTGCATAATAAAGTCATGACAGGGAGACTGCATAATGGCCATGAGTGGGTCTTCTCAAAAACGGGGCAAATCATTTTTGAGAGAAGAAACCGCATCAGCCCCTCAAAAGTGAGGCTGCTTGCATTTCTGAATGCAAATCTCTCATGAAAGCATGAAAGGTATTAATATGGTCATATTGTTTGCTGTGTGCTGCTGGTCATAACATGGCAATAAAGAGAGAGAAAAGGGTGACCAATTCAGTTGTTCTAAGTGGGATGCTGCAGTTTTTCCACATTGTTATTTGTTTGTGTTTGTTATGGTGCAATATTATCTTCTATTTTTCCGTTTTTTGAATTGTATTTGTTTTGAATGGTTCAACTGATATGCACCCAAATGTTATTCTTTAAATGCACAAGTGTAAAAGCATAATTTATTTACATTTATTTAAATAATTTTCTTAACACACATAATACATTGTTATTAAGGTAGAGTATGATTCCATTGAACAATTTAATTAGATTTCTTTTGCAATATTTATAAAAAAATTACAATATTTATATAACACTAATTGTATGCATGCAATTGGTGCAGGACTCCAACACCAAAAATAAGCCAAGAGAAACAACAGTCAATCGTCAATCTATTTTTCACAACGTTCAATCATGGTTTGAACTCTGTGGAACATGGATTGGTGTTGGACAGTTGTTTCTCTTGGCTTATTTTTGCTGTTATTGCAATACTATACTACTACTACTACTGTACTACTGCTACTGTACTACTACAGTACAGACATGATGATCTTCTGTATCCCAAACCAACCTCACAACACAACTGATAGGCTCAAACTAAATTAATACAGCTACATTAATGACAAAATCATAGATAGATTAAACACTAAGTTGTAGAGATAGGTAGTTCACATATTCATAAAGGTAGGCAGATTGCTCATTCTTAACGATAGATTACTCTGTGAATAAGTGATCTTTCAATCTCTACGAATTCATAGAGATAGATAGATGAGCAATATATATTTAAATGACCAATTTATAGAGGTAGATAGATTTATTTCTTTCATAGAGATTGGTAGATAGATAGTTAGATGACTATCAGATTGATAGATGGCCAATTCATACAGATTTATATATGACAAATAAGTCATCTATTTATCTCTAGATAAATAGATAGACACAGGAACATGCCAAGTCATACAGAGATAGCTGATAGAATACAGCTACATAAATGACAAAATCATAGATTGATTAAACATTCAGTCATAGAGATAGGTAGTTCACAAACTGATAGATTGCTCATTTATAGTGATAAATTACTTTCTGAATAAGTCATCTATCTCTATGAATACATAGCGATAGATGAGCAATAGATATATAGATGACCAATTTATAGAGATTTCTATCTGAGTAATCATCTATCTAGCTCAATGAATCCATAGAGATAGATAGATGACCAACAGATAGATCGATGACTTAATTCATACTCATCCATAGAGATAGATTGCTATCTGAATAAGTCATGTATTTATCTCTATGATTGCAGAGAGAAAGATAGATGAGCATTAGATAGATGTCCAATTCATTTAGATTGCAATTGGAATAAGTTATCTATCTTTCTTCATGAGTTCATAGAGATAGATTCACAGGGGCGGGCAAACTAAGGCCTGTGGGGTGAATCTGGCCCGTGAGGCAATTCTGTCCGGCCCGCAAGAAGGTAATACAGGTGCTGGTCATATAAGTAGAATATCATCAAAAAGTTGATTTATTTCAGTAATTCCATTCAAAAAGTGAAACTTGGATATTATATTCATTCATTACACTCAGACTGATATATTTCAAATGTTTATTTCAATTAATTGTGATGATTAAAACTGACAACTAATGAAAATCCCAAATTCAGTATCTCTGAAAATTAGAATATTACTTAAGACCAATACAAAAAAAGGATTTTTAGAAATGTTGGCCAACTGAAAAGTATGAACATGAAAAGTATGAGCATGTACAGCACTCAATACTTAGTTGGGGCTCCTTTTGCCTGAATTACTGCAGCA
>JACXGI010017446.1:0-14507 GCA_016801175.1 Esox masquinongy
CCCTCGAACCCCACGACCTCCACCGTCTTGGAGGATATCTTATGTGGTGAGGGAGGGGACCGAATAGTGGAAAATGTTGCCCCAGTGTCGACCAGAAAAGGTAGAGTGTCATTGTCGACCTGGAGAGACAGCATAGGGTCAGCCGAACCCTTGCTGTCCTGGCCCCTCCCCGGGGAACGTCATTGCGGGTACTGCTCGCTCTGCTCCCATCCGTCCCCCCATACCACCTGTGGGAACTGTCTGCGGGGTGGGTGGACCGCATGTGTATTGGGAGCTCTCGGGGCCCCGCCCCTGGGCGGGCCGCCCCGCCCTGTTCCCTGTGGTTGGTGGAAACAATTCCTCGCCCAGTATCCGGGCTGGCCGCATACAAAACACACTCCAGGCGCTCGGGTGTAGCCCCGGGAAACACCCCTACCTCTCCCCCATCCTCTACCTCCTCCGTTACTCCCCCCGTAAGACCCCCATGAACGACCCAAACCTCCCCCACCATATGTTGGTTGGGAGGCCCACGGTGGGACTGGGTACAGGTCGGGCGTATCCTGGCCGGAGGGAGCACCCGCCACCATCTGTTTACCCGCAGGATTCTTATTTTGGGACTTTTTATCGTTTACTTTCGCTTTCGCTTCCCCTAGTTGTAAGCGTAGCAGTTGAGTCTGCAGCTCTTTGACTTTCTCGTCCTCCTCCGCACTTCGTCTTTGGCACGCTGTAAATGATGTACAACGTGTCGTTCCCAAACATGGGACTCACTCCCCGGGAGGTCGGGGTTGCCCAATATGGCTTCTTTAATTTTTTCAGATAGGCCCTCCAATACTGCCCTACGGAACCATTCTTGTTGTAACCCCACCTTACCGGGGTGATGGCCCGTATGCCTGGTCCAAGTTTCCTTGCAAGTCTCTAAGTACTCTCTAGGGTGTTGATCCTTTTTCCAAGTCAATTTAGGAACGGAGGCCGAATTTGGTTAGGGGAATTGTTCGCGCATGGCCTCGCCAATTGCCGCAATGTGTCTGGTCAGAGGGGACTCATCAGGCTCTCCATCAACTAGGGCCTGTCGCTCTATTTCCCCCAACACCGGGGCAGACATACACCGCGCTGCAACCGCTCGCCAGTCTCCTAGAGCTAGGCGTTGTCCCGCCGTTAGTTTATCCAATTGAGCCAGCCACAAGCCGCCCCCTTCTCCCACTGGAGGGATCTTATCTACAAGGGCTTGCACATCACCCACCCCTAGTGGTTTGTAGCGTTCACCATAACCTCCAGCTGCCTGAATTAAGGGATAGACTCCGGATGCCGGAGTCGGGCCGCCTACGGAATGACTGCGTAATGTCATTCCCTTACTCTTATCCCGATCTTCACCGCAAACTGGTGTTTGTTTCACCATTTTTAATAGCCGCGAGGTCTGTGCCAAAGAGTTCGCAATTTCTATATTTAGGCGAGAGGACTCCTCATCCTCCTCGTCCTCTGCGCGGTTTTTACTGTCGTCGTCGGCGGGGTCTGTGTCTGACCCCTGTCTAGTTCCTCATTACCATCTTTCCAGCGCCCCCATATATCCCCTTTTAGAGTAACCTCGGCACGTTTCGGTCCCTCTTTTCTGCGCCTATTTATATCCCCTCTCCCCTGGTCTGCCTGTCTCCATTCCCCCTCTCTTTTAGCTCTATGTTCGAATGGTCTGATCTCCCCCTCCGCCTTTTCAACTTTTTTAGAGGTTTTTGGACCCTGTACGGGAGTCGAGTGTCCCTTCGGCACCGGCGCATCCTCTCCCTCAATTTGCAATTCCCCCCCATTACTGCCAAAATAGGATATAACCTGGCCGGAGGGGCACTTGTTGTTGGACTGGATTTATCATATGGCGGAGGGTTTTCACTCCCTGTCTGTTTCTTAGGTTTATTCAGGTAATCCACACCCTGGCAGTAAACTGCCAGTTGGAACCAGTCCTGTCTCTCCTGTTCCTGTCCTTTCTCTTCCTGTTTCCACACGCGACGGGCTAATATACCCACTGCCTCCTTCTTTCTACTTGCCTCGTTCCTTTTTGTCTCACATTCTCTCACTTTCTTCCAAATCAGACTGATAAGTGGTCTGCATTCGTCTAATTTTACACTACTCTCCTCCACTAACTTCCTCAAACGTCCTTTCACCCTCTCTGCCTCCTTTTTCTCCTGTCCTGCCTGAACCACTGCTCCCGCAACATTGCTGATTTGAACTGCCAGGTTCTCCCACCCGGACTTATTAACTGGACCCCAACCATCATCGTCCAATTCTCGATCGTATTCCCGTCCATCGTCCTATTCCCCTTTTGCACCAGCTGGTCAGTCTGTATGGAGTTCACCCGAGCGACATGACCCAATCAACCACTACTTGTCCCTCACCACTTAAAACGCACTTCGTTATCACCGTTAGGTAGCCGTGCGTAATGAGTGGGGGCTTTTTGTGGTCGAGACACTGGTGTAACTACTTCGCCACTTCACCCCTTCTCCTTTTCATAGTTTTTATTAGGTCTTTTATTATTTTTATGATTTTTCTATTTAGTAGAATTTAGGGGTTCCAAACCCCGGGTCCCTGACCCAATCCTCTTAATTAGGGGTTCCAAACCCCGGGTCCCTGACCCAATACTCTTAATTGGGGTTCCAAACCCCGGGTCCCTGACCCAGTACTCTTAGAATTTGGGGTATCCCTATTTCCCCGGGACTCTAACCCAGCACCCTATGGGTCCCTGACCCAGGGTCTATCTCCTCGTCAGGTGATAGGGTAGGTTGCCAAACCTAGAATCTAGAATTCGGGAAGATTTATACTTCCCGGGTCTCCAACCCCGTTTTAACACAATTAAAACCTATCCAATAAAAACTTACTAGTTTTAACCATAGAATTCGGAAAGTCCCCGCTTCCCGGGCCTCTAACCCACTCTTTTCTGCCGAATATTGTACTCCCCAATTTAATACTTCCCAGTCAAGACACTTCTAGTTCAGAATTTGGTAATTAGGCCGAATGTGCAGATTTGATGGAACGGGTTCTGCTTACCTCATTTGATGTGGCCACGAACCGTCAGTGTCTGTCGTGGTCAGCAAAGTTTTCTCAAATTCAGATCTCCTTCTCATCCCGGACGGGCCCCCAAGTTGTTGAAGTACTGACCTAAAGTATTTCCCCGAGTTGGTTAATGAGAAGAGATTAAGAGGAGACAAAATCGCAGTGCCGGCAATTATCTTTATTCATACAGATATATCTGGAGACAGTGTGGCATTCAGTCCAACAGAGTCTGACACAATCACAGCACACACAGTTCTTATAGCATGAGCTCCCTACCCTAGATTTTCCCGTTTTTTTTTCTGCTTTTCTGGTTCAGGGAGCGGTTCATACCATATATGGGTAAGATATATGTTGTTTAACACATCTCTCATGGCAGCTGCCGTCTTCGGGTTTCCCTGTTGTTATTCCAACCAATCGACTTCTATCTCTAGCGTCTTTTCCCTTATTTGGCATTCTGCCCGTTTAGTACCGAATACCAAGCAGTCTGTTCTTGCTCCCAGCTATTCTAGTGAGATTAGCATCCTGTCACCCCCTCCTCTAATGCAGGTACAATGTTTCTTAGTTCTACTTAGCCTCTAGCAGACTTGTATGTTATCTTAATGCTATTGCCCCACAGTAGGTTGGTTAAGATGCTATCCGTCTCCATTTAAGACCGGTATAGATACAGCAGTAACTATGGAAGGAGAAAAAGAAGATGGAAAGTGTCCTGTGAATCATCACCTCAGCCAGACGTCATGAAGCTTCAAACCAAAGTTCAGAAGATTGGTAATAGAAGACATTTTATCTGTATTTGCTCATATTAACACTATAAGATGCAATATCTCATACATGTTTTGCACTACTTTAGGCCTTCTCATTAGTGTCAATTTCTTCCACACTGTAGGGCAAAAGAGGTAACTAGAAGAGGCAACTGTTTTTATACTGCATGTAGCAGATATCTACAACATAATAATTTCTATGGCCTCAATAGCACAGACTCGATTACTGCTTCAGCAAATCTGTTGTTGGACATAATAGCTGTCTTACTTACGAACTTATTGGGATTAAGGTCACACAAGCAAACTCACTCCACAGCTTGAAATATCTCCACTTACACTGCAATGTGGGAAAATTTAATTGAACATGTGTTTACAACGCAGAGGAAAATGGTTTGAGCTGTAATATGGACAGCCCACATAGAAAAGCACCAGTACAGACATTATACAATGATCAGCCATAACATTATGACCACTGACAGGTGAAGTGAATAACACTAATAATCTCATTATCATGGCATCTGTCAGTGGGTGGGATATATTAGGCAGCAAGTGAAAATTTTTTCCTCAAAGTTGATGTGTTAGAAGCAGGATAAATGGGCAAGCGTAAGGATTTGAGCAACTTTGACAAGGGCCAAATTGTGATGGCTAGACGACTGGGTCAGAGCATCTTCAAAACTGCAGCCCTTGTGGGGTGTTCCCGGTCTGCAGTGGTCAGTACCTATCAAAGTGGTCCAAGGAAGGAAAAGCGGTGAACCGGTGACAGGGTCATGGGCGGCCAAGGCTCACTGATGCACGTGGGGAGCAAAGGCTGGCCCGTGTGGCCCAATTCAACAAATGAGCTACTGTAGGTCAAATTGCTGAAATAGTTAATGCTGGAACTGATAGAAAGGTGTCAGAACACAATGCATCGCAGTTTGTTGTGTATGGGGCTGCGTAGCCACAGACCAGCCAGGGTGCCATTGCTGACCTCTGCCTGCCGAAAGCGCCTACAATGGGCACATGAGCATCAGAACTGGACCACGGAGCAATGGAAGAAGGTGGCCTGGTCTGATGAATCACGTTTTCTTTTACATCACATGGAGGGCCGGGTGCATGTGCCTTCGCTTACCTGGAGAACACATGACACCAGGATGCACTATGGGAAGAAGGCAAGCCGGCGGAAGCAGTGTGATGCATTGGGCAATGTTCTGCTGGGAAACCTTGGGTCCTGCTATTCATGTGGATGTTACTTTGATATGTACCACCTATCTGAGCATTGTTGAAGACCATGTGCACCCTTTCATGGCAATGGTACAGTATTCCCTGATGGGATTGGCCTCTTTCAGCAGGGTAATGCGCCCTGAGGAACACAACAATGAGTTCAACGTGTTGACTTTGGCCTCCAAATTCCCCAGATCTCAATCCAATCGAGCATATATGGGATGTGCTGTACAAACAAGTCCAATCCATGGAGGCCCCACTTCGCAACTTACAGGACTTAAAGGATCTGCTGCTAACGTCTTGGAGTCAGATACTATAGCACACCTTCAGAGGTCTAGTGGAGTCCATGCCTTGACGGGTCAGGGCTGTTTTGGGGGCAAAAGGGGGGACCTAGACAATATTAGGCAGGTGGTCATAATGTAATGGCTGATTGGTGTATATAAGACATACACTGCATATACTGTACAGAAATGAAATAACTAATTTGTAAGTTGTTTCTTTTGTCGCCTGACTAATTCGAAATGTTGAAAAATGGTAGTACGAGGATCCTGTGACCAAAATTGTTATTTTTTTATTCATATGTTGTTTCAAATGAGCTAATGTATTCATTACCGCTGTGGCATTATTTGGATTCCGGATTGGATTATTTTGAATACAGACATTAATTTGAGCCAGTAGACATAGTAGAGCACCAGCCTAGACGTAAACAGTAATCACACTGCCTCTACCTGCAGTGCCTCAAGTGGATGTATTTGAAGTCTTGGAGCTTGACATTTCTATGTTTGGCCTTGAATTCTGTGGGAGAAATTGTACTTATCTAGCCTTTCAATTACAATCCTTTCCATATGTTATATTTCTAGCATAGAAGCCTCTCTTGAATAATCCAACAGTCAGGCCAAGGTGTTAGAGGTCCATTGTTTCTACTGTCCCCATAGTCATGTAACTCTGCAACCAGTATAGAAGTTTACATATATCCCTCTGGCTCAATGTGCAGTGCCTCATATGGATGTTTGAATTCTTGGAGCTTGACTAGTCAATGTATGGGCTTCAGTTTTTATGGAGGTTCTAGCAGGTTAGTGCAGTTGCTCTAATACCAACAATGCTTGTCATATGAACCCCAAGCAAGCTTTAGGCCAAATGCAGTTATTTTCAAACTAAAATTACATGTGTTTACAATCCTGAACTAGTTGTCATAGTGTGGAACCAGTGCAGAAGATTACCTATATCCCTCTGGCTCAGCGTGCAGTGCCTCATATGGATGTGTTTAAATTCTTGGAGCTTGACTAGTCAATGTTTGTCCTTCAGTTTCTTTTGAGGTTCTAGCAGGGGAGTGCAGCTACGCTAATACCAACGATGTTTGTCCTATAAACCCCAAGAAAGGTTTAGGCCAAATGCAATTATGTTTTCACTGAAATTACATGTGCTTAAAATCCTGAACTAGTTGTCGTAGTATAGAACCAGTGCGGAGGTTTACATATATCCTTCAGGCTCAACGTGCAGTGCCACTTATAGTTGTGGTTGAAGCATTGGATCAATATTTGGCCTTCAGTTTCTTTGGACGTTCTAGCAGGGGAGTGCAGCTATGCATATACAAACAATGCTTGTCCTGTGATCCACAAGCAAGCTTTCGGCCAAATGCAACAATTTTCATAGTAAAATTACGTGTTTACAGCCCTGAACAAGTTGTCATTGTGTAGAACCAGTCCAGAACTTTACATGTATACCTCAGGCTCAACTTGCAGTGCCTTATATGGATGTGTTTGAACTCTTGGAGCGTGACTTGTCAATGTTTGGCCATCGGTTTCTTTGGAGGTTCTAGCAGGGGTGTGCAGCTATGCTTATACCGACAATGCTTGTCCTATGAACCCTAAGAAAGCTTTAGGCCAAATGCAACTATTTTCCTACTAACGTTTAATGTGTTTACAGTTGTGAACTAGTTGTCATATTTTTCAACCAGTCTAGAAGTTTTGATATATCCCTCTGGCTCTACATTCAGTGCCTCATATGGATGTTTGAAGTCTTTGAGCTTGACTTGTCAATGTTTGGCCATCAGTTCCTTTGGAGGTTCTAGCAGGGGAGTGTAGCCACGCTTAAACCAACAATGCTTGTCCAATGATCTTCCCAAGAACGCTTTAGGCCAAATGCAATTATTTTCATACTAATATTATATGTTTACACTCCAGAATTTGGTGTCATTGAGTAGATACAGTCCCGAAATTTACCTCTTGAGTAGATACAGTCCCTCGGGCTGAATGTCCAAGGCCTTATATGGATGGTTGAAGTCTTGGAGCTAAATTTGTCATTGTTTGGCCTTCAGTTTCTTTGGAGGTTCTAGCAGGGGAGTGCAGCTACGCTAAAACCAATGATGCTTGTCCTATGAACCCCATGCAAGCTTTAGGCCAAATGGAATTATTTTCAAACTAGATTACCTATGTTTACAATCCTGAACTAGTTGTCATAGTGTGGAACCATTACAGAAGTTTACATATATCCCTCTGGCTCAACGTGCAGTGCCTCATATGGATGTGTTTGAAGTCTTGGAGCTTAACTAGTCAATGTATGGCCTTCAGTTTTTTTGGAGGTTCTAGCAGGTTAGTGCAGCTGCCCTAATACCAACGATGCTTGTCCTATGAACCCTAAGCAAGCTTTATGCCAAATGCAACAATTTTCATATTAAAATTACATGTGTTTACAGTCAAGAACAAGTTGTCATATTGTAGAACCAGTTTAGAAGTTTTGATATATACCTCCGGCTCTATGTGCAGTGCCTTATATGGATGTGTTTGAAGTATTGGATCAATGTTTGGCCTTCAGTTTCTTTGGAGGTTCTAGCAGGGGAATGCAACTACGCTTTTTCCAATGATGCTTGTCCCTGAACCCCAAGCAAGCTATAGCCCATTTGCAGTTATTTTCAAACTAAAATGACGTGTTTACAGACCTTAACAAGTTGTCATATGGTAGAACCAGTTTAGAGGTTTTGATATATCCCTCCGGCTCAACGTGCAGTGCCTCATATGGATGTGTTTGATGTCTTGGAGCTTTGCTTGTCAATGTTTAGCCTTCAGTTTCTTTGATGGTCCTAGCAGGGGTGTGGAGCTACGCTTATACCAACAATGCTTGTCCTATGAACCCCAAGCAAGCTTTAGGCCAAATGCAACTATTTTCCTACTAAAGTTTAATGTGTTTACAGTTGTGAACTAGTTGTCATATTCTTCAACCAGTTTAGAAGTATTAATATATCCCTCCGGCTCAACGTGCAGTGCCTCATATGGATGTTTGTGAATTCTTGGAGCTTGACTAGTCAATGTATGGCCATCAGTAGCTTTTGAGGTTCTAGCAGGGGAGTGCAGCTACGCTAATACCAACAATTCTTGTCCTATGATCCCAAAGCAAGTTTTGGACTAAATGCATTCATTTTCATCCTCAAATTACATGTGTTCACATTCCTGAACTAGTTGTCATATTTTAGAACCAGTCAAGAAGTTTACATATTGCCCTCTGTCTCAGCGTGCAGTGCAATATGGATGTGTATGAAGTCTTGGAGTTGACTTTCTAGCAGGGGAGTGCTATGAGGGGCCATATAGGCCATAATTCAAACTTACCTCTCATACACACTACAGAAAATCAAACATCTCACACACTACTGGATACCTCTCACACAAACTACTTAAAATTAATACTCTCACATACACTTCAGAATGATGGAAACTATGGTATCGACCTATTTTGCTCCCTTTTACATTTCCTTCAGCAATATCATGCATGATTGGGAAGTACTGTAAATACTGTGGACCATTCAGCCTACCAGGGGATACCCCGCTTAGGCGCTTATTGGTGAATGGACTGTAAATGGTTTTATTAAAGTAGCTACAAGTTCCGTAACGCCTGGTATGATTTTAATGTGAAAAATGGGGAAAACAGCTCAAGAAAGCTAACATACTTCAAGAGCGGAAATCTTCTGTGATCCTAAAAAACTATTCTGTTCATAAACTTAACCAGTTTGGAGCTAAAACTGGCAGCAGGTATATGTACAATAATATACAGTACAATATGGAAGTGGTATGGCATTGCAAAGCAAAACTGTTTTTTTTGTTAGCAACAACAGGAAATACTAGTAAAACCACAAACAAGCAATGTGGATAAAATGTTACCACATACACACAGCTGAAAGTGTCTTTCTTTCACCTACTGGGCAACAGTGAATTGTAAACGTTAACATAGTGCTGACACCCCACCCACAAGATATTGTGTCATGGGGAATCGACAATTCAAAATAAATTATTTTTGGTTACTCTATAAACCAGGCCACCGGTTGCGTAACATCAAGAATAACAAGGGCCCACATGCAGTGGAAGATGAGTGCGAAAGTCAAAATAAAGTGAGCCACAATAATAAGTCAGTTTGAATGTATGTTGTCTTAGTTACTTAGGGTGACCACATTTTCAAACCCCCAAACTGGAACTTTGATCCTCAAACGTATGTTGAATACTACACAACACAGGCCGGTAACGGTTTACCGGGGTATCATGGTAGCGCTGCAATGTATGGAGCTGGTCTAGGGGGCCTTTTCCGAGGGCTTTTCCGGATGGCAATACCTTTGTTGAAGCGTGGGTTCTCAATAGCAAAACCACATGTGAAAAATGCAGCGAGGAATATAGTTGGCGATGTTGTCAGCAGTGTTATGTCACGACAAACAATACAGCAGGACGGATCAGGATTGATGGCTATGACTCGAGGTGTTAGAAAGAGACCACCTGGTAGGAGGAGCCTACCAAAGAGTAAAAACGCAGAATGAGACAAAAACAAGAGCCACGGTTAAAAGAAGGCATACAGCTCGCAGGACACTCAAAGGGAACACGGCAAAGTTGATTAAGAACATATTTTAGGAAGATGGCACTCCTACATCGGATGTCTGGTGAATGTATGAAAAGAGAGTTGGATTTATTCACAGTTCCTTTCACACAGACATCTATTGAGAAAAATACATACATTGAAATACCAACCTTATCAGCAATATCATACGCAGCCCCTCTGGAGTTCTTTATTGCAGGAAATGGCGAAGACTACGTTGATCTAAATTGTTTAAATCATTTAAATTGTTTTAAATCATTTACATTGTTGTACCTATGTGTAAAAGTCACTAAACCGGACGGAACTAATATTGATGCCAGAGCACCTGTTGGGGTTATCAACTACCCGATAGCCACCCTATTTTCACAAGTGGATGTCTCCTTGGGTGATCGTTAAATTAGCCAGAGTAGCAACACATACCCCTACAGAGCCGTTATAGAGAGCATTCTGAATTATGGACGTGATACATTAAAGACACAGTTTTCAGCTGGTTTGTTTTACAAGGACGCAGCAGGTCACATGGATGTTACGGACCCTGCAGGCAAGAACGATGGACTCACGAAAAGGGCTGCCTATTCAGCGGATGGTACAATTGAAATGATTGGCCCTGTTCATAGTGATATCTTCTTTCAAGAGAAACTCACGTTAAACGGCGTTGACATAAAGGTTAGGATGGTCCGCTGTAAAGACGAGTTCTGTCTTATGGGGGCAGGGGATGTGCGTTATCGTTTGCATATATTATCTGCGTCACTATTTGTCAAGAAAGTGTCTGTTTCACCAGCCGTGAAACTTGGACACGCTCAAGCGCTACTCTGAACCACTGCCAAGTACCCATTTGAAAGAGTGTGTATGAAGACATTTAGTTTACCGGTGGGGGGTCGCGTTTGCAACCAGGAAAACCTGTTTTTAGGACCACTGCCAAAATGTATTGTCGTTGGATTGGTGGACAATGACAGTTTTACAGGAAGTTACACAAAAAATCCATTTAATTTTAATAATTGGAGTTTATGGCGATGTATGTAGACGGTCAGCAATTTCCTAGCAAGCCATTCCAACCAAATTACACAACAGGGTCAGCAGTGCATGAATTTTACCAATTGGCCTTAGCTTCAGGAAAACACCTAAAGGACCAAGCCTTGGCTATTGACAGGTCAGACTTCCTACACGGCTATGCCCTTTATGCATTCAACTGCGTGCCGGATGAGGATTGCGGTCAGCACCTATCCTTGATCAAGTCAGGGAATGTGCGACTTGAGATGAGGTTCAGACAACCACTGCCCCACACAATTAATTTGGTTGTTTATTCAATTTTTGACTCAATTATCCAAGTGTCAAATTGACGACAAGTCATGGTTGACTACTATTAGGAAAACGGTGTGGAAATGAAAACCGCAGAGTTGACCGGTGTGGTGAACCAATTTTCATCTAGGACTCATTTCTATGGTTTGCTGGCATGCGACCAACAACCTAGTGGACCAGTCCAGGAAGTTGCATCAATGATGATTGTTAATACACACCCGAGCAATCACCCCGGGGAGCACTGGCTGGCTATTTACATAACAGACGATGGCATTGGAAGGTTTTATGACAGTTTTGGAAACCCCCAGATTTTACGTATTTTCCCAAGTCAATCAGTGCCTTTCTGCAAATGTGTGAGAATGTGGAATACAGTTCAAATCAAGTCCAGGACATGATTTCAACCACGTGTGGACAACATTGTGTGTTCTTTTTCTATCTAATGACAAGAGGTCTGAGTTATAAAGATGCTATGTCTTTTTATGTTGATGATTTACGAGAAAATGATGCGCTAGTCTCAAAGTTTGTAGCTAGGATGTACCAGAGTAAGCGTGATAAGCAAATGTTTAATTGCATAGAACATGCTCAATCTTGTGAATCGTTTAATTTGTGTCATGGTTGTTGAAGAAATAGAAAAGTAAATCATGTGTATGCCAGCTTTATTATTCAAAAATAAACCATTCGTAAAACCACGTCAATGTTTACATCGTATTTTTCACACAACAATTATTCAAGGTGAAACATACACTTTGACAGTGAATCACAAATGATAAAAAAGCATAAAATAAAAACACATTAAAATGGAAGCCATTTTGTGGGGTCCTTGGTAGGGGGTACAAAGAAAGCTTTGGTTGGTTGATGACCAGTTGCTAGGGGTGTGGCTAAATCATCCATTGTGTCACCAGATGTTTGTTTATACAAATTGATTTTACGCCTTACAAGCTCATTTGGAATAGTTGTAAAAGGCATGTTGAGACATGCCATGGCCTCTAAAAACAACCCCCAACCCAACGGCCTTCTAGCGTCAGCAATTTTATTCGTTGCTGTCACACTTTTAACCAGATACAACAGGTGCGAACCCTTGATTATCTCTCCTTTGAAAATTAATTCACCATTTGAAGTCCATGAAGTGAAATCTTTAGACCTGTGCATTCTATTAAGAATATATTCAACATTCTTCCTACGCTTTGCAGGCACATTATCCAAAATTTCATCAACAAGGTTAACATTTCGGCCAACAGTTTGCTTAGTCTCAGTCATGTTTACTACATCAGGCCCAGTCTCAGACCCGGATAGACTTAAAGTCAGCGTATGTGTGTTAAGCTCCCCTTGTCTCACAACAGTCAAAAATCTTTGTAAAATGGCAGAGTATCTTTTAGCTTTCTCATGTAAATCCATATCAGGTGTCAACAGTATACTGCGAATCTACGAGTCCAAATCATTTTCAACAGATTGTCTTACATTGGTGCTAGTGGTTTTGGATTCTCGCAGTTTTTCTAACTGATGTTGTGACACCAGAAACATTTTCTGAGCATGATCCATGTTGTTTAACCGTGTCTCGATGCAATTAGACTGGTTAGGAATGGAACTGCAACGTTTAGTAATGGTAGTAGAAAACCTCCAGAGTGGTTGATGGTTTTTCTTTTCTTTGCGACTGAAGTGTTCTTTCTAGACATGTATATAATTTTGGCTTTTTATCTCTTTACTTTTCTGAGCTGCGATTCTGTTAAGGGTATATTTCCGCGCCTTAGATTAAGAGCTATTTCACAGAGTGATAGAATGAGGTTGGTGGACGCTGATTCTAAAATAACTTTTCGTTGACTTGCCGGTGCCTTAAATAACATCTTCAAAAGTGGTAAATTTCTACGAATGCGTTTAGACATGATCAAACTTTCTTAGGAACGTACACGACAGGCCAATCCCCTGAAAATAACCCCGTTCTCAGACGGTAGTCTTCTGGTGTTGTAGCTTTAAAGTCAGTAAGTAAATAACCAAAAGGCGGATATGTTGCGTCTTTAAAACTCTCCATGAAGAATCGAGAAAGACCGGGGTATATCTGTCTGCCTAGAATGCTAATCTGCTGATTGTCATGGGGGGTTTTAAACAAGATGAGATAGTTTGTGTTCAAGTTAATAGTTCTACTAGATTTGCCTTTAACAAACATGTTTTGGACAAGGTAAATTGCACTCAGGTTACAGTGGTGTGAATATTGTGTGAAAACTCCATCTCCAAACTCTCTGATGCACTTTTCATTAAATCGTCAATAATTAAAAGGTTGTTTTTCTGAATCGGTAGCAGATTGTCATCACACAGCGATGTTGGTAGACCTTCTATAAAAGTAATCTCCCTCACCTTCAACATTTCGTCATACAGCGGTTGCCAACATGAATAAACCCAGACGATATTTTGAATTTCTCTGGAGAAAACAACGTCAGCATTATCCAGCAACATCTTCACAATATAAGTTTTACCCAAGTTACTGGGGCCACTAATGACACAGCTGAATGGGTGTTGAAGTCGCGGGTCAAAACCGCTATCCATCATAGAATGTGATTTAGTACCCGAAAGGCCTTGTGCTGTAATCAGGGAGCAGTACACGCTTGTTGTACACAACTCTGAAACGCTTAGACACTACTCGGTTTTTCAGTGTGAATGTTCTTTTATCTCTCGCAATTGTGTCTGCATTAGCAAGGACGTGATCATCATCACCACCCTCGCCTCGTACAAAGTTATCAACCAGTCGTGTTAGCGTCTCCGAGTTAACAATGGTTGTGTTGTAGCTGTTGAGTGTAATGCCTTTTGCTTTGAGACAGGTCAGACCTTTAACGGTTTTGTAACCGTATGTCTTTGGCCCACCACTAACAAACTGAGCGATGCTGTCACCATCTGGCAACTCATCGGTCAAGTCACCCAAGAATGGCCCCAGTGGGGGTACCCAATCCCCGTGGCGTGTGACAAAGATCACTGAATCAGTGTCTGTGTAGATTACACGTTTATCCAACTTCTCCAAGAGTGAATAAAACTCGAGTCTAGCATAAGCGGTTGGGAACGCGGCAATAAAAATGTTGCTGTTAGGTGGTTTGATTGGTGTCTGTTTTGTGTAACGCCACTGTACCATCGCAACTGTGTCTGAGATGAAAGAGAAATAGCCAACTTCTATTTCACTGGAAAAAAGGTAGGGGCTAAATTCTTCCGGATCTGTAATTAGCATCGTGTTCATAAGGTTAGACCGCTCACCCATCTTACCCCAAAGACTATTCATGGCCAATTTAGCCAAAGATCGCCTAGCACTGTTTACAACAATGTTTTCCTTGTCAAGCTGCACACCCTCCTTTTCATGATATTCACGGATATACTGGTCTTTAGCATCATCGTCAACCACAGATG
>JACXGI010017447.1:0-14506 GCA_016801175.1 Esox masquinongy
TTGTGTTTGTCATGGAGGCCAGTTTCATAATATTACCTTATATTCAAGCTGCTTGCTGTAGTTTAAAAGAAATCGCCAGAAAACAGGCCTAATTTTGGGGCTTTTTTCACCCTGGCTCTTCCTATCATTTCTATTGAGCGCTGTGGCACCGACTCTACTTCAGAACGCGTTCCAAACGTTCTAATTCTTGCCAGTTGTTATACGTCACAATGCCGTACTAGCCCATTGAGTCAATGAGATTTCAATGCACCGTAGGTTTGCCTCACAACATTTCATTGAACGGGCTACTAAATATCTTATTCGCCTGGGCTTTCTGCTACCTACTCATCAAAAGCAAAACATTTCCACTCGTGGTTAAAAATATTTCTTCAGAGAGTGTAAAACCTTATTAAATCCTATTTCGGTATTATTTGTCTAATTACGTCAATTTTAAGCCTTCATCGTAACATTTTAGTTAACCAAATCAATGTATTTTTTGTTTGTTTGTTTTGTTTGTTTGCCTAATGGATGACAGGTAATTTATGTTGTCATGTTTGTTAGTAGATTTGAAATCAAGCGTATGATGCGCACATTCTTGTACTAACAAAACCGTATGGTCAGTCATTGCTTAGCTGCTGGCACTTATTTTTAGATCTGAAGCAGTTGTTGCCTTAGATTATGAGCCCAGCAAGAGTACCCGTCAGCAGGCTGATAAAGTGAAGGTAAAACAGCGACATGAGTTTTTTATAGTTGTAAATGGTTGCACACTTGATCAAAAAATATTTGCTAACTTGGAATTACTATTGTAACTGTAAAAACGTTTTGCAAACTTGGAATTACTTTTGTAGTTGTATAAAAATGTTCATAATTATAACTAACTTGATATTTTGGATCATGCAACTCCTTAATAACACTTGCAAATGTAAAATACTGACGCTCAGTTTTGTCACAAAAATGTCGCTAGAACTGTGACAAAATTATTTTTTTTTGTAAATCCGAGTCTGCGGCAGTAAGTTTCACAGCGTTTGCAAGCGGAGGTACCCATGAGGACTGATTGGCACGGCATAGCTTTCTGACCAATGAAATGAGGCTGTCACGCTTTCACCTTTTACTCCAGTGTTTGAACTCGGTAGTGATGCATTGCAGAGGAGGAAAACAGGTCTCGACATGGTCGGCTTCGCCTACCCGCTCCTACCTCAGTTGTTGATACTATACCAAACCTTTTATCAGTTCGTTCAACGTGACAATGCATTTGAAAAGTACGAAAATCTGTTCTGAATGAAAACAATATAAACGGTATAGGAATAATAACGGGCTAAATTACTACAACGGAAAATAGTAATTAGCTAGGAATTGACATTGGCGAGTTACCTACTGAAACGGTACCCTGTCCTCTGGAGCAGAAAGTATAAAAGAGGGATCAAATGAAGTCTTAACCTTTTGCCAAACAGTGGTGACAGCCCTAGAAGATTAAACAAATGTGTTGAACAAATGCAAACACACTAAATGATAAACAAAAATACATGTTATGATGTGAACCATATTAAACTGGCATGTATACACCCAAACTAGTCTAATACAAAATATTAATCATGCAAAGTGAATTTCTATTATTCCTGTGGTAAATACATATCCATTTCAAAGGCAAAACAGTAGAGCCATGTAAGTTCCTTGCTAGTTGCTAGATTTATATTTGAGTAATTTAACTATTAGACTCCAGTAAAAGTTTGTGCATTGATTTAGCTAGGTGGAAAAATCATCTAAAAGGTTCGTTATCCTATAAAAACTTAGGTAGGCCTAGGCTACGAGAAGCCGACTGTGCTTAGCCCTGTTTTTTTGTTAGAAGGTGAAAACGTGTTGCGTTCACGATGCATTCAGTTCATTGGTCAGAAAAAGCTATCTCCGCTTGCAAACGCTGTGAAACGTACTACCGCAGACTGTGATTTACAAATAAAAATAATTTTGTCACAGTTCTAGCGAAATGTTAGTGACAAAACTGAGCGTCTGTATTTTACATTGGCAAGTGTTATTAACGAGTTGCATGATTCCAAATATCAAGTTAGTTACAATTATGCGCATCTTTATACAACTACAAAAGTAATTATACGTTTATTGCAAATAATTTTTACAAGTTTGCAAAACGTTTTTACCAGTGGCATCGTTAGGCCTGGGCGTCCGGGTCTATAGCCCCGGGTCTTTTATGAATAGCCCTGGATCTCCATTTGTCAAAAAAAATTATATAAAAAACTTTTCCTATCTCATGATCTTTTCATCTATAATTCCGATCACGCAAGATGACAATGTGGATGTGTAGGCCGCTAGTGTGCACATCGAAATTTTCCGCGTGTACATTCAAATCCCTGTACTTTCTGTCCCTGGCAGGGCGGGGGTGGGCTACGACCTGAATGTATTGTGATTCTAGCGACGCCTCTGGTTTTTACAATTACAAAAGTAATTACAAGTTTGCAAATATTTATTTACAAGTGTGCAATCATTTTTACAACTAAAAAACCTATGTCGCTGTTTTACCTTCATATGTAATACCCACCAATGGCGACTGAGATGAGCAAGTGAGCTCAATAGGCTACACAGGAATACGATAATAATGGCAATCCGCTACACAGCGATACGACATTTAATGGCATTTAACATTAAGATGTATTAGCAATTATGTATACTGACTGGGTGTGATGCACCTGTTGTGATGGTGGTATTGCTTAATGTTGCTTTTAGGGAGGGGATTAGGGCGCAATTTTAGCAAGAATATCAACATTCTGAAACGTCTTTTAGCTATAGAAAAGTATTATATTTAAATGAATAACTCTGCAGGGCTGCTTGTTGTTAACGGCAAATATTTTGGCATGAGAAATTGGCAAATCAGCTACTACTACTACCGTTGGTCGCTTAAGGCTAGTTAAACAAAATCAACCTCTCCATATTGTTTTGCATAGACTTTCCTCTTAACTGTGGGGAAAAATGTAAAGAAGGGCGCGGGACAGGGATGGTGCAACACACTTTTCACTGAAAAACTCATTTGTAGACTAATATTGAAAGGTACAGAAAAGAGCGCGCCGGCGGGAATATTTGAGGGTGGAGTGGTTATGTGGAAGTCAGCGAAAATGCTACGCAGAAATGTTGTTCTTATGCTCCCTTTTCACGGCTACCCAGCCTCACAAGGGTCTCTATTTGTAATACACCAACAGAAAACATGACACGTTATAAAAATTGCCTCATAAATTGATCCTCATCTGCACAGGTTTTTCTCTGATCGGATAGGAAAAAACCTGAGGATTTTCATTCATCGTCCTTATGCTGCCATCTCTTGGAAGTATATAGTACCTTCATTTTGAAAACGTTTCTACAATTTCACTAAGTTTACGGACATCCTTACTAAACTGCTAATCAGAATTGTCCTATGACGTCTAATATTAGCCTTCACCATTTCAGAAATACACATTACTTTCCGAACGCTGAACCCGCCTATGTTTCCCTATGGAAAAATGCTATACAAGCTGACGACGCTGTATAGCATTCAGATCTCTCAAATATATATTTTCTGATTTTTTAAAGTTGGGCACCATTTTAATCAGGAGGACCTCCCCTTTTAAATAAGACAAGACAGGTCAGCGGGCTATGCTGTCATAACACACTAGTCACGAAAACGTTTCCCCTATGGAGCTCTAAGCTCCACCCATTGGTTTCCTATGGCTGGGAGAGAGATGGCGGTCTTCAGAGGCAAATATCTCAAAATGTATATTTTCAGATTTTTAAATGTCGGACACCATTTTAACCAGCAGGACCTCCCCTTTAAAATAAGATATGACTGGGCTGCGCCATTCACTGTCATCAAATGCAAATCCCCCAAAACTTTTTTTCTTTAGAACTCTGAGCTCTGCCCATTGTTTTCCAATGGAGAGACATGCTGGTGTATCGAGGCAATTATCTCAAAATGTATATTTTTCAATTTCGTCAAGTGGGGCATCATTTTAATCAGGAGAATCTCCTCTTTTTAATAAAATATGGCTTGGCAGCGCCATTCAATGACTTCAAACGCTAGACTAGAAATAGTCAGAAAAAGCGATTTTTTTATATACTTCCACATGACGCGGGTTCAAGTGCAATTAATATATAGGACCAGATGTTTACTTCCTATACCAGTTGTTATTTTTCAGTTTTGTCGTGAAATGAGGTTATAGTAGTAAAATAAAAGAGGAGACCTGTTTTGGTGCCATTTTGAGGCAATGGAATTTTAAGCTTCATTCAGGTCAGAAGAGGCTCAACGAAGGTTCGTTTCAATTCACTTGCTATGGGCACGCGCTAGCGTCCCAGCTCAGCCAGTGTTCTTTTGCCGTTTTTGAGGCTAGGGTGAATTTTTATGCGTTCTATTGTCCAGCCTAAAAATAATTAAAAAAAAGCTCCAGATCTATTCATCTAAAATTCCGATTGTGCATTATGACAATGTAGACTTGTAGGCCGCTAGCGTGTACATCGATGTTTTCCGCATGTACATTCAAAACCCTGTACTTTCTGTCCCGGGCGGGGCGGGAGGGTGGGCTAAGCCCCGAATGTATTGTGATCCTAGCGACGCCTCTGGTGCTGAAGTTACTAATTGTTATTGGTAAGTAGGATGAAGTGCCCCACTTTGGAAATCAAATGCCCGTCCAACATGTTTGTGTTGGTTACTGACCTGTTTCTACTTGACAGGTAAGCAGGTTAGGACTGTAACCAGCTAATAGTTCGTTTTAACCAGAAAGGTAGTAGATAAATGTAGCTGCCATATACAAAAGTTGTCCAGGGGCTAATGACTTTGAAGAGGGAAGGATTTCCCCACTTGCATATTTTGAAGTGGGAAAATACCACCCTTAGCCTAGGGCTAGCTGGGCATGCTCTGGATCAGGGTTATCCCCAACTTTTCAGGGCTAGCCGCAGAAAAACGGTGACAAAATAGCCAGTGTGAATCGGGGTCAAGAACAAAACCATAGAACGTTCATTGTTTAATCACAAAACCTGCTCTTTCACTTAAATTACATATGCTTGTGATGCGCACCATTACCAACCGCCTTGTCTGTTTTGGTCCTTTCACTCTGCAAAGTTTTGTCGTTTCATTATACCTGCTCTATCTTAGCGAAGTAGTAAATAAAGAATGAAGGTTGACTAACGTTTTTCTCTTTCTTTGCTTGGTTTTGACAAAGTTGTTCAAGCAATTACCGACAGGGTGGGCATCTTGATCAGTCAATGTCATGAAGTCGTTAATTGAATCGTGGTAGCGTAATATTGAACATGTGTCAGTGATGTAGGCTACTGTAACATTATTCGCATGCCAGGGAGAACCTAACATTTGCAGCTTATTATAGAATGTTAAATGGCATTATCGTATTTGTCCGTTAGCCCAGGGCTAAGGAACAGAAGGGAATCCTTAGCCTTGGTTTAAGCCTTAGCCCAGAGTTAACAAACTCTTGTGTGAACGCAGGCTAAGCTAACCAGGGGCCAGTCTTAGCCTGGGACAATGCAGTGTGTAAAGGCCTTATATTTTCCATCCCCCCACTTTAATGTACATGGGATACTTTTTGCGGAAAAACTCTTCAATACCGCAGTGAATGTATTGTACGAGCTAGTTACTCCATCTAAAATTATTCTGATGACATGAACATTATGACAGAGTTTAGCTATTAATAATTTGACTTTTACATATGGTGTTATGTTTTCCACCCTCAGTAGCTAATCTATGCTCAGTAGCTAATTAATCCACTGTTTTCATTTGTACAATGACTTGCGACTATAGGCAAATATTTATTGGAATGCAACGTTGCCAATTTAAAAAAAACTACCTAGCAGAGTCAAAAAATTGCTAACGTTAGCGATAAATGCTATCGACGTTAGCTTGCTAGTAACGTTAGCTAATGGAAATATATTTAACTAACCTCAGTTTAAGATGACGTTAGTCCATCTAAAATCATTTTGGTGACATGAACATTATAAACTGTTTAGCTAATAATAATTTGACCATTTAGAGATGGTGTCATGCTTTCAATCCTTGGTAGCTAATTTATGCTCATGTAGCTAAGTTTATTCTCTGTTTTCAGTTGTACAATAACTTGCTAATGTAAGCAAATGTTTAGTGGAATGCAACTTTGCCATTATTATTTCGTCAAAAATAATTGCTAGAAGAGCCTCAGTCTAAGCTAGCGTTAGTTCACATTAAATCATTCTGGTGACATGAACATTATAACCAATGCTTTAGCTATTAAAAATTTGCTTTTGGTAGAGAGGGTGTTACGTGTTCAAGCCTCAGTAGATAATCCGCTCTCAGTAGTTAAGTAATTTCTGTTTTCATTTGTTTCTACAATTCCACTTCTAACTGAGGGCGGAACTTATCAATTGCACCTTTAAATTGTAGACATGGCAGTTGAATTACATCTCAGATTTCATATTAATTTAACAATAACACATGGGTACGTAGGGCTATATGACCATGCCCTACCAAAGTCAACATAGTTTTACAGTAAGAATAGGGAGGGTATTTTCCAGATAAATGAAAATTTAGAAAGGTATTGGTATTATTGTTGCCACCTGTAGTTGTCTTTTGATCATCAAAATTAAACAATTCTGAGAGAAATAGTTTGTTTAATCACTGATGTTAATAGACATACTGAAGTAAACATACCTTTTAAAAATGAAAATGATTATCTCTTCTGACCCCATCATTATCTTACTACAAGCTGATAGTTGAATTAATTAACATGCTCTGTGCAGGGGAAGACTGAAACTTCCATTCAGTTATATTTACCATACAGTTAGGCTGCATTTATTAAATTATGCAAAATTTAACAACTTCCTAGTTACATTGTTTGGTGCTTAAGGTGTTGTACTATTCTGATAGTGTCAGAATTTTGAAGTCTCCATATTTACCTGATGCAGAAAATTGTATTATAATACCGTTTGATGTAAATATTATATTGCAATAGTTTTCAGGACATGCAAGTACATTCAGTTTGGCCAAACAGTGATGGTATAATAGCCATAACACTATCTGTTGTTCTTTGTCACTCAGTGAGATTACATTTGGTACACATGATCAGGGTTGTGATTTTACTTTGTGTGAATGATGTTTTAAGTTGGCCACATGGGGGCACTATAGGAAAGGAAAAACCATGAATGTCATATTGATTGCAACTATGGATATAAGTTGACAAAAATGTGCAATCTGGCTAGTAGTGGCTTCAATGCTGAAACCCGCTAAATGCTGCTTGCAGCTTTAATTATTATTATTATTATTCCGGAAAAAAAGGGTGTTTTTTGCAAATTCCTGTGAGATTAAATGGCTTAATGGAGCCCACATTTTTATGGTAGTAAAGGGCCAAGGGCCGCAACTTCTGGTGCAGTGGCATGCATGTCGGCCTCATGGTGGCGCTGTCACAAGCCTCAAAGTTGCACTTTTTGCAAGCTCACCGCGCCCACCCCTTGTGACCTAGAGTTTTGAAAATTGGTACATAGGTGTATCTCCTCATGATGAACATTTTTGCCATTGGGACCCATAAAGTCCGCCATGATGGATTTTCCGCAATTTTGGATTTTTTGAAAAACACAAAAAAATTAACTCCTCTGGCACCAAATGTCCGATCGTCACGTAATTTGAAATTTGGCATCTAGGAACCATGGTCTTCAAAAGTTATATCAGCCAGACCATTATGTCAATAACATGGATGCCATTGACCAATGAACATGTGAGGGGGCTTGGTTTTGCACATATATAGACATCTCCTACAAGGATAATGGTATAATAATTCTACTTGGTACTAGGGGTGGGTGGTATACCGGTATGAACGCGAATACCGGTATGGCGTTGTCATGATATGGATTGTGCCATATCATGGATATCAAGATATATTAATAAATGTATTAAGTAAAGTGTTTCTGTTTGGTATAAAATATAAGTCAAGTGATACAGCCTAATGGGCTAGTTCAAATTTGTATATTTTACTAAAAACGATCATTGGAGTAAGCTGTTTTTGTTAGCAAGAGTAAGCAAGCATAAAGTATGTCTGAAAATAACGCCAGTGGGGTTGATGTGCCGGACGAAGAAGAATTGGTTAAAAAAAGGGGCCTCTTCTGTCGTTTGGAAATGGTTTGGTTTCAAATTATCTGACATCGACCAACAAACAGTACCCTGTAAGTTGTGTCGTCGAATTGTGCTAGCCAAAGTTGGAAACACTAGCAATCTTTTTCACCACCTGAAAGCCATGCATGTGTGCGAATATGAACAATCTACCAGAATGCGTTTAACAAATCCCCAGAGCAGCGGAGCAATTCCCAAAAGGTCCACAAGCCAGACCCACACTCAGCTATCAATCGAGGCATCATTTGTTACTGGTATTCCCTATGACAAGAAGAGCAAGAAGTGGAATGAAATAACGAGTGCAATTACGTATCACAGCAAAAGACATGCTACCAATTCAAACAGTGGAGAAAGATGGTTTCAGAAAGCTGATTCGAACACTAGACCCAAGATACGAGATCCTGAGCCGTAAATACTTCACCAAGACGTCTGACAAATCTCTACATAGAATGCAAGAACAGAGTTGCCGACAGGATCAATAAAGCTGTATTCTTCTCCACCACTGCAGACTTATGGTCAAGCCGGACCACAGAGCCTTACATAAGCCTTAGAATTCATTATATTGACGACAACTGGAAGCTGCAAAGCAAGTGTCTTCAGACCTCATATTTCCCAGACGACCACACCGGAGAAATAATTGCAGCTGGGCTGAGGGAGGCACTTGCCTCCTGGGGTTTGGAAGAGTCGCGTCAAGTTTGCATGACTACCGACAGCGGAGCGAACATGGTCAAAGCATTGGCCCTAACAGATGGACAAGGCTAGGGTGTTTCGGACACAGACTACACATCGCTATAGGTAAGTATAAGTTTCAACGTCCAATACACGTTATAGCTGACTACCATGCCTGATCCTATGCGTTAAGATGAATACAGTTATACAAATCTATAATATTTGTAGGAAAACAGTAGCAGGAACGTGTTGGCGTTTACCATGTTTTTAGCCCCTACAATAAAGTCCTTTTAATAAAAAAAAAAAATCCCTCAAGAGTGCCTTGCTTTGGATCTTTTATACCACTGGATACCCTTCTGTGGTTCACATTTTTCCTTTGCTTTTTCTATAAAAGTTGTAGTTTGTAATTGATACATTAGTTTATAATTTCAATATATTAATCTATCCTTTTTCTCTTTCATTAATAAATGCCTACTCAATAAATATCCCCGTTTTCTAAAACAACATAGCTCTCTTAATCGCCAAAGTTGTATGTATTCCATAGATGGATTCCATTTATAATCATGTTTATTGAATAATTGTGATTCATACGTAATTTCTTTCAAAATTATTTTTTTCAGAGAGGAGTGTCCAAAACGAACCTCGGGTTTCCCGGGCCACAGGAGTGTGCAAAAAGTGGTCAGCACATTTTCCTATAATTGGAAGAAGCAGAAGGCCCTGACAAGTGCACAGAACAAACTGAACCTGCCACTCCATAAACTCATCACGGAATCCCCGACAAGGTGGGGATCTCGACTGCAGATGATGGAAAGAGTCCTGGAGCAGGAAAAGGCCATCACACGTCCTTTCAGCAGACAAGAAAACACGGCACCTTGCACCCACTTATCAAGACATGGATGTCGTTGAATGTATCACGGCAGCACTTAAACCCCTCCTGGAATTTACAGACGCCTTGTCAGGAGAGGCATACGTGAGTGTATCGCAACTTATACCAGTCCTCCATTTGTTCAAGACGGAGGTTCTGAAATCAAATGAGGGTGAAGCCCAACTGACCCGAGACATCAAGATGAGGGTAGTTGATTATCTATTTGACAAATACAACAACCCTGAAACAGATGAGTTGCTTACCATTTCTACCTTTCTGGACCCAAGTTTCAAGAATACCTACATGACCACTGAGAAGCTGGTGGAGGTGAAGGTGAGAGCTGCCTCTGAGGCGGAAGCCCTGCTGGTAGGGAACACTGATGTAGAAGGGGATCACAGAGAGAGAGAGAGAGACAAGCTGCCACTGCTCCACAATCGGTAAAGAAGTCCAAGAAGAACCTTGGGAGCTTCTTTAAGAAAACCAATAGTGCACTCGCACCTGCCTTAACCCAAAGACAGGTCATCGAGCAAGAGCTGGACAGCTACACTCTGATGATGGAAGCAGACAGTGAGGCTGATCCTTTGGAGTGGTGGCGAGGTCACGCATCCAACTTTCCACAAGTGAGTCGTCTTGCAGTGTAATATTTATGCATCCCAGCCACAAGTTCCCCCTCTGAGAGAGCATTTAGCACTGGCGGCAATGTGGTCACATGCCACATTCATAATGACCAGTGTTATGCTGAAAAAAGAATGCACTTATGTTTGGCATGAAAAAGTGTTGTTTTTTCATGTTTGGCATGAAAAAGTTTGTTTTACATTTACTTACATCCTGTAAACTTGAAATATTTTATTTAATTTAACTGCATATTTATTTAACTCTTATACCTTTGTTTGTTTCATGGTTGCACTGGAAAAAACATAATTAAAGAAATGTGCATTGCCTTCTGTTCTGTTTCTGTATGTTTAAATGCAGTATTTTGTCATTTTTTACTTTGAAGGGCTTATAAAAGTAAAAAAACATGTTTACAGTATATCGTGATATTATACCATTATCGCCTGGAAACCGCAAAATATCGTGAAATGAATTTTGGTTCATATCGCCCACCCCTACTTGGTACTTATGTTGACAAGGACCATGCGGAAAAAATGACAGCATGGATTTTTTTTATCAACCACACGGTGGCGCTATTGAGGTTTTTCACATTAAATGCATATTATTTCAGTATGCACTGACAATTCCAGAATTGTATATTATGACAACATAAATTGCCACCACAGCAGCCCATAAACACCATGTTGCTTATTAGATATGGAGCAGTATTCTGATTTCAACTGGTTAAAATTATATTTTTAAACTATTTAGGGCATTAAAACTGTTAAAGAGTATACTGAATATTTATTGAGCAACCTTCTAAGATGTGTTATTTTCCTGAGGATCACTCCACTTGTCTTATCAATAAAACATATGCTAACCAGCAGACAATGATTTGTGTGTTAATAATGCCTTTATTTACGTGATTATTCACTATTTCACTAAAGATGGTGAAAAATAATGAATTCCGATTCTTGCATATTTAGTAATGGACAAATACGATCAGTGAAAAACACCTTTATGAAGGTTATGTTGAGCTTGTTTGGCTAATTACTGTTAACGTGCGCAGCCATTTTTGTTTTCATTCCACTGAATTCTGGGACCAAATGTCTCTGTGATCAAAGATGGTTGAACAAGACGATTCACCAATCTGACTGGAAGTTCAAATCTTGATTACCTTCCTGCCTCTGAGTCATTCATCTTGTCACCTGTATCTGACTTTGTTTGATAAACAATCTTTAGCAGACAAGTTGCAAATGGTGAAATACAACATGCGCGACAGACCAGACATCATGTAATGTTAAGTTGATCAGTCTTTTTTCTTTACCGGAAGGCAGGTAAGGTAGGTAAAACTCTCTAGTCTGTCATTTGCAACATCAATAAAAACGTAATATAATGCAATTGAACAAAATAGTAAGGTAGACGATAATTGGGAACGGGGTTGTGTTTATTAACTATGTCGGAAATTTCAGAAATGGTAATTAATTACACGCTATCTAACATTTTATGTCGCTAATAATTACAAAACATTGACGACTTGATAAAGTTATTATTTGGAATACAATAAGATATTTTTCGAAACTGCTGCTGACCAGAGGCCTTTTTTGCTGGCCTAGTGATGTCAGAATCAGAAAATTATATTTTTATAATTTAATATATATTTTGATTAACGCTAGATGTATTTTAAAAAGTTCGTTCTCATCAGTTTACTGATTTAGTTTCATTGCTTTTCTCTCCCTCGGTTGCGCTATTTCAGTGCAGCTCAGATAAATCAGAGCATTTATCCAATCAGATTTTCCACATGTGCTGTCTCCGGGTGAAAATCTATCCTGAGGCCTATTGAATTTTGAGTGAATCCCATCTTCTGTTGAAGCAAATGGGGAGGAGGTTGTTGATTGTCATATTCTTCAACCAATCCAATTTCGAGTTCGCCATTACGAGCCTGTTCTTTGGCACGTAGCAGCTTTCTAGCTTGCCTAGTTGCCTACATGCGCATTTTTCAGGTGGTGTGATCAGAGAGCCAGTTACCTATGAGATAAAACTAGTTAGGACGTAATGTAGGAACATCTAAGATTTATTTTAACTTTATTTTGAGAGGTTGAGATTTTTTAGATGTAGTGCTTTCCGTAAGATTTTTTGTTTAGATTTGTACTGAGCCCTGTTGTCTTTTTAACGCACAATGGAGGAGAATAAATGCATTTGGTGGCGGATTTACTGGCAAAGCCTTTTTAGAGAAAACATGGATATTTTGAGGAAGGGTCGAATGAACCCCCAACTAGCAACCATTCAGGTTAAGGATGTAGTAGATGCAGTGCTTTCTGTTAGATTTTTTGTTTAGATTTGTACTGCGCCCTGTTGTTTCTTAACGCATAATGGAGGAGAAGAAATAGATTTGTTGGCGGATTTACGGGCAAAGCCTATTTTGAGAAAAGCTGGAAATTGCGAGGAACCAAAGTACGAAAAGTACCCCTGGCTTACAGCATCGAAGGAACATCGTTTTTGTGAGTACGTACTTGTTTCTTTGGTACCTGTAATGTCATTGATTTGGGCTTTGCGATGTACAGTATCTCACAAAAGTGAGTACACCCCTCACATTTTTGTAAATATGAGTATATATTTTTATGTGACAACACTGAAGAAATGACACTTTGCTACAATGTAAAGTAGTGAGTGTACAGCTTGTATAACAGTGTAAATTTGCTGTCCCCTCAAAATAACACTACACACAGCCATTAATGTCTAAACCGCTGGCAACAAAGTGAGTAAGTTTGTCAAAGTGAGTAACACAGTAAGTTGTCATTTTGACTAGTCATTACCGATGACGAGTAAAAAAGCAATTGTTACAAGTAAGAATAAAAAAGTTACTAGTAGCAATTGTAATAGTTACTAGTAACTAATAAATAGGTACTAGTATCTAATGAATAGTTACTAGTAAAAGTGAAATAGATACTAGTAACTTTGAATAGTTACTAGTAACTATTGAATAAGTAGTAGTATCTAATGAATAGTTACTAGTAAAACTGGAATAGATACTAGTAACAATTGGAATAGTTACTAGTCAGTAGCAAATAGTTGATATCTAAGATCGGAATAACAACTTGTATCTATTCAATACAAGATATATTCAAAATGATTAAGAGGTAGTAAGAATCTAGTTGGAGATATCTTAATTTGGAGATATCTACATTCAAATTGATCAATGCATAAACACGAGGCAGACACTCTGAGCCGGCCCACCCCTGATGTAGCCGATGCGTGTACTTTGAGGTCATTATTAAAATGAGCTCAAAAACATTTTGAAATAATGTCTGAACGCATTCTTCGCTCACGCTGCTTGTTGTATTGTTTTTTCCGTTTTGGTAAATCGAAAGCTCGGGTGGGCATCTGTGACGGTGAGGTGACGGACAGCTCCTTCATCTCCCGCTTTTCCCGGTTTCCCATGGTTCATGAACTCACCCCGGACTCCTTCATTTGTCTTGTCTCCAATTGTCACTCACACCAGGTCCCAATTAAGTCATCAGTATGTGTTTAAATGTTTCTCCTCTGCTCCCCTCATTTCTCAGACATTGTTACTTGTGTCCGCGTGTTTCGTGTACGTGGTGAGTGTTTCGTTTTTGTTTTGTTTAAGTCTTTATTTTCGATTTAGTTTTGTTTGAGTGCTCGGTGTTCTTTTCTATTAAATTCAAAACATCGACTGCCACTCTGCCTGCGCCTGGTTCCTACCTCTCCACCACTACACTATCCGTGACAGCATCTCTAGCTAGAATACTGCTTGCGTACGCATCTTGTTGGATATACCAGGCTGTACATCCCAGTGTTGTGTTGAAGTACCGACCTAAAGTACTTCCCCGAGTTGGTTAATGAGAAGAGATGAAGAGGAGACAAAATTGCAGTGCCGGCAATTATCTTTATTCATACAGATATATCTGGAGACAGTGTGGCATTCAGTCTAACAGAGTCTGACACAATCACAGCACACACAGTTCTTATAGCATGAGCCCCCTACCCTAGATTTTCCCGTTTTTTTCAGCTTTTCTGGTTCAGGGAGCGGTTCATACCATATATGGGTAAGATATACGTTGTTTAACACATCTCTCATGGCAGCTGCCGTCTTCGGGTTTCCCTGTTGTTATTCCAACCAATCGACTTCTAGCTCCAGCGTCTTTTCCCTTATTTGGCATTCTGCCCATTTACTACCACATACCAAACGGTCTGTTCTTGCTCCCAACTATTCTAGTGAGATAAGGATCCTGTCACCCCCTCCTCTAATGCAGGTACAATGTTTC
>JACXGI010017448.1:0-14509 GCA_016801175.1 Esox masquinongy
CCCTCTGAGCCTGGGTCCTCTCTAGGTTTCTTCCTAAATTTCGGCCTTCTTAGGGAGTTTTTCCTAGCCACTGAAATTCAACACTACTGTTGTTTGCTCCTTGGGGTTTTAAGGCCGGGTGTTTTGTAAAAGCACTTTGTGACAACTGCTGATGTAAAAAGGGCTTTATAAATAAATTTGATTGATTGATTGATTTGCACACCTGGATTTGAGCAGAATCTCACATTCTTCCATTTAGATCCTCTGAAGCTCTGTCAGATGGGATGGGGAACTTCAGTGAATTGTGATCTTAAAGACCCCCCAGATGTTCAATGGGATTCAAGTCCAGACTTTGGTGAGGACATTCACAGACTTGTTTTTCGCCAGATGTTGTGCCTGTCATTTGGACTTTATCAGACCAGAAAAAAAAATCCTGATCCTGATGAGTCGTTCAGGTGGCATTTCATATCTTAAACTCAGGTGTGGTTTCCATCTAGCCACTCTACTATTAAGTCCTGATTCATGGAGTGCTGCAGAGATGTTTGGCCTTCTGTCAGGTTCTCCCATCTCAGAGGAGACATTCTGAAGCTCTGTTAGAGTGGCCATTGGGTTTTTGGTGACCTCCTTGATCAAGGCCTTTCTTGCCCAGTTACTTAGTTCAGCTGGACAGCCAGCTCTAGGAAGAGTCTTGGTGGTTCCAAACATCTTCCATTTCATAATAATGGAGCCCACTGTGCCTTCTAAAATCATGTCCAATCAATTTGAATTTGCCACAGGGGAACTTTAATATGGAGTGTCATGGCAAAGGGTCTGAGTACTTGTGTACATGAGGTATTTAAGTTGATTGTTTTCAATAAATTTGATCACATCCTGGATTGACATTCTTAGTCACCTGGGAAAGAGTTGCTCTTCTGTTTTTCCTTACATGTTGCAGTAATGTTTGGTAACTGCTGTTCTTCCAACAAATTTTCTGTTGGATAGGAACTTTTTGCATGACTGCCTTATACAACATCAACCAGAGTCTGGCCCTTCCAGATGTCAGTGACTCACAGACGACGGAAGCATTTAACCAACAGTGATGAGTGCAAGAACAGTGATAAAATGCAAAGCCGAATGATAGACTACATCCAATGTTTTATATATGTCACCATAATTCAATTGCCAAATAAAAGTTGCTAGCACAATATCTTGGTATACTGATATGACAGACATGATTTATTCCTTTACAAGAAACTAATGTTAATCTTTAGCTTTATAAGCAACAATACTTCTCACTCTCTTACCTGTTGGTTTGTGGCCTCTCTCTCACTCCCACGCGCTGGCTAACTTCTGACCAGTTTTATTGTTATGACAGCCTCTCTTCTGCATAAAGTAAACACATATAGTACAATCCTAAATTCAGCTGCTGTCCTTTTATCAGAGATCCTATTCAATGACTGATTGATTTACATGATGACAGATCAACAGTCTGTCTTGGTGTGGCACTTATCAATGATTAACCTTTTGGTTTGTGCTTGTTTGCTCATGTCTATGACTTTCCTGCCATGATCATACATAGCATAAACCAAATTCTTAAAATTTTGAACACACTTTAGCTATAGATGATTCTAAACATCTAAACTGGAGACAAAAAATTGCCAGCTGTTGTGTGGAGATTGTTAACAAGAACCTTAGCTACTTACACTCTATTCTTGACTGGTGGTGTCACGTCCATTACTTAGCTAGCTACTTGCAGACCCTATGGTGAGGACTAAGACAGAGATTGTGCAAATCAGTTTAGCAGGCGTTCAACCTTTCAAATCATTCACTATCACTTTTTCACACAGCCATAGGAACTACTCAGTGTTATCTAGCAAGCAAGCTACTACTACTGTTTGTTGGATTAAACTTGAAAATAAAGATAGCTAGCTAACTATGCCTTAACTATGTTTTTAGCCAGAAGAAAGCTTATATTTTGTCACATTTGTTCGTTCTATAGCTATGAAAATGTACCGACGTTTATACACGTTGTACTTACTGTGAAAACAAAACTAATAGCTACGGTAATCTACTTAGCTAGCCTCTTGAAAGGAAATGAAGAAATTGAGAATTCCGCCTATATTGCACTTGCCCATTATAACTGCAATTTATGTGCACATATGTTGTGAGGACATGCACAGTGAAGGTATTCTGTATAATATACACATGGGAGATTGAGGAATTCAGCAGAATGTAGTTTGGAAGAAAGAAGATTTTCAAGCACAAGCTTAAACACACAACAAAGAAAAACGTTTTTACTTTTTCTATTCTTTCATGGACAGGCTAAAACTCAAATATTGATAAAAACAGCTTTACACACATCCTATGGTTACCTAAACATGTCAACATTATCAGAAAAAAATTGGGGATTGATAGACATAAGTACTAGATCTGGGCCGCTCTTTTAGTAAGTGGTGTCAAGAGCCATTTCCAAGTGTCCCTTTACTTCAAATCTGTAAACTACATTATTCCACTGTTTGATGTACATCTGTAATGTTTTAAATGCTATTTGTTTTGTATAGAAACACATTTTTTACCAAAAAAACCCAACATTCGAATCACAGTAACTTTCAGCGTGACCTTCGACCTATTGCTCAATGAGGATCCATAAAGAGGCTCTCCCCCGCCTGGGAAATCAGCCTACCACTGAAGGGACAATCTACTAGACTTGTCAATCCAACCTAAAGCTAAGCTAACTTAGCTTTAGCTTCATGGCTAACGGAATACTTCACGAAACTAAGTCATCCATGCGTAATAGCGCATAATGAGCCACCAGACAATCGACAAGTTTTATCAGTCATACATGATCGGATAACATTGCCAATAGGCTGGTTAAGGTTCTAAGAACCTAACAATTCATTTGGTACCGAACTGGAAGCTTGATCTCAACCACAGACCAAACCAGAGCTTACCTTTGTAAGAGAAAAGTGTTCAACTTTCCAATAAAGATGACGCCTCAGATGGCTGGATCGACAAAGGTAAGTCCAAGACATCCAAAATATATGTCCTTATGATCGATTGAGTGTCTTGCTTCATTGCGAATTCAACTTTAGACTCTGTTTGTCGGACAGCTCTTCTGTTTACAAGTAGCAGCTGTGCCAGCATGAGCCGGGACGCACGCTGGGGAGGGTTGGAAGGGGTCATAAAAGTCTGTATGCCCATAAAAGGTAGTGAGACCAAGAGCAGAGATGTTCTACTCTGCCGGAGACGGAAGATAAGCAACTATCGCAGGAACATTTTAAAGGTTCTAAGGGTTCTAGTACCCCAGATCTGGGGTACTTACGTTTAAGAGGCTAGCCTACACACACTGAAAGAATGAATGAGAATGTTCGGCCACAACAGAGACGAGATGGAGACAAGTTCCAAAGCGTAATTTTTTCAAAATAAAAGTATTACGCAAAACAACATTATTGGGGGGGGGGGCACTTTAACCCGTTTCTAATGTTGGGGGGGACATGTCCCCTCTGTCCCCCCCAGCTCCTACGCCCTTGGTGGCAGTTCCATAAAATCATCAATTACCATCAACAATCTTGTTTTGATCTGCCTTTCATGATGTGGTTTGATTCCACATGAACGACAGTAGAATCAATTTGTGAGTGTATGCGCAGAACTTTTGGGATCATTGCAGTAGTTTCCTTTACTCTAGCTCCAGGACAACAAAGAGATTTAGCAACGGGATTTCTGTTTCTAATGATGCTACTGCCTACAATAATGGCCCGAGATGGACAAGTGGAAAACCTCCCATCTCCTCGTTTCTCATTGAGGTTTGAGCAAGGCCTTCCCTCCACTGGCGCTGGTATGCGGAACAGGTTCCAGTGTTGAAGATCTGTTGGTAAGCTTAAGCTTCTGTTGAGAAGGCTCCAACTTCCTCTTAGTTTATTTACTCCTAACTTTTTAGCCCTTCCCTTACACTGCACAGCAACAAAATCAGACTCTGGCACATGGGGAGTGGACTAGGATGAACCCAAGATGGCACAAGTGGCGGAAAGTGCTCCCCAACCCCGTCAATTTTAGAGGGACCCTCTGTTGGCATTATTGAGCAGTCCATCTTGGAATCACAGTGTTGTCCAGTCAATATCATTGTTTTGTTATAAATGCTTCCTAGGTGCGGGTAATGTCCTTGAAGGCTGCAAAATGCTTATTTAAGACATGTAGTTTGACAGCTGTATGTTCTAACAACATTTATCATAAACGAATGTCATGTTGAATTCTTCTTTCACAACGACTATGAACTTATTGAAGGTGTTGCATTTCATTGTTGTGTTTGTGTCTAAATTCATTGATTTATCTAGAGATGAGCCGAGAGCCAACATGGCCTCTGTTTCTCTCCCCTTTGATTTGAACTAAAAACAAAACTCTACTCTTAGTTGTTCTGGAAATCAAACAGATCTAAGTCAAACAACCTTAAACACAGGGATACATGAAACTGTGTAAAAGCATTACCTGAAAAAATATTTTTCTTTACACAGACCTTCACCATCTGTGACCTTTTCCTGAGGCAGTGTAATGAATCAAGGACACGGAGGAGGATTCAAGTGCAGAGCACAGAGTTCATTTCGGAGAACACAAGGGAGCTAGCAAGAATCGTGGTCTTCAGGCAGGGTCGAGCACAGCAGGCAGAAGTACAGGTCGGGCGAGGCAGTAGCATAGTAGTGGACAGGCAAGGGTCAGATACGAGCGACTGTAGCAGAACCAGGTGACGGTTACCAGAAGGGCAAAGTCAAAAAGACGTAGTCGGTGAGGAGTATCCGAAGCAAGGGTCGTAGGCAGGTATCCAGGTAACTGTAACAATAGGGAAGTTCACACTAAGTGTGAGACCCTGTTGGGAAGTTAACCATCCCCCTTAAATTATTTGTTATTTTATCTGATAGTTCTAATGATTAATGTGATGCAATATATTTTTCGGCATAAGTGAGATATCCACATACTGTAATGCAGAGGTATTCACGTGTACTAGGGGGGATATGGTCAGGCAATGTACAGGTAGCCCTGGGGTCTTAGGTCAGGTGCGCAATACACATGACCAATAATTAGACCATGAGCTAGCAATGAGGCGAGAGAGTGCCAAACACATGTGCTCCTGTACTTTTGTAATTGCAGGTGAGCAACAAGGTGTTGGTGTGTCAACGTGATGAAATGTAGCTTATAAATTATATAGAAACGGTGATCCGATATGTATAATTAATTAGTTATAAATTTCATGTAACTGTAAAGCGAGTTAATGGCGGAGACTATATGTGAACAAATTAGCTATTTCCCTAATTACATTGAATACGATGGGTGAATGTTTATACTGTGTGGAATTATGTATGTGTTTATATTAAGAACGTGAACTAGTCTTAGAGATTTCGTGTTAGAAGAAAACTAGTTAGAGGTGCGCAATACGCATGACCAATAATTAGACCATGAGCTAGCAATGAGGTGAGAGAGCGTCGAACTCATGTGCTCCTGTACTTATGTAATTGCAGAAATAAAGGCACCTGTTATAAATCAAGCATGCTGGAAGTCGTCGTAATCTTTCAAGTGTGCAACATAAGCACACAATCAAACAATCTCTCACAAAGGTCTGGTGGGGACTGGCTTAAGTACTGTGGCAGGAGGGAGACAACAAGTGACAGGTGTTCTGCGTTAATCAATATTCAGGGGAATGAGACCTGCCCGCGTGGGCGTGGCCAGGTACCTGAGAGCGTGTGGTGTGCTGGAGAGTGTGGGGCACTCGTGGGAATCACGGATCTTACAGGCAGAGTGTTTTTGTGTAATTACACATTGAGGACTTCCCTACCAGAGCAATAAAACCATAAGCTTCATTAAAAACAGTCCTGGGTTATTTTAAAGACTTTTAACACAGACTTAATTTCTTGTTTTCATACATGCTTGTTTTTTCCTGTTTTCGTTTTCCCTTGATTGAATCCAGAACGGACTGTCATCCATTAATCAAATATTTCAGCACAGACTTGGATCTATTTTATTGTCACTGTACAGATGCATTAAACAGAAGTGAGGGCGTAGCCATTTTGGCATGATAACCTCATCTGTGATTTATAATACATTCTTAATGGGAGTCCTACTTTGGCAGGGATGATGTGTGCCTACCCGGAAAATGTCTATCTATTTCCACCATCAAAAGGTTCAGGCAAGTGGAACTTTTTAAGGCTAAATGTTAAAACAAATGTTAGCCAATTAGAATAGAGGACACACGCACAGGACCTTGGATCAAAATGTTTGTTTTGGTGTTCATTGTTAACCAATGACCAATTGCCCAACACCAATGTACACATTATAAGACTTTTATTGATTATATTCTTTTGGGCGAACCACCGCGGCTGCAAAATTGGGTCCTCAATCACAGCACAGCTGCTAGCCTTGAACACAGCTCAGATGCTGACCTTGAATGCAGTTCAGCTGCCACTCCTTCAAGAAGGAGGCACATCTGTCCCCAATCAGGCCTCATCAGGAAGGAAAAAAGGGCCCCAGGTAGAAGAGAAGAAAAGAGTGGGCTGCTGTATCCTGTACGTTTTTACATTTAAATTATTTCTTGTGTCTTCTTCCAGTTTCTGTTAATAAATCCCCTCCAGCTCCCTGATCACCGGCAATGTGTCTGTTCCCTGTACACTGGCAATGTGTCTTTCCCTTTTTTAACCAGTAAAATATGGCTGATCGTGCAAAAAAACTTTTATTTAAGGATAGTGATCATATGAAGCCATTTATTATCACATAGTTGTTTGGCTCCTTTTTAAATCATAATAACAGAAATCACCCAAATGGCCCTGATCAAAAGTTTACATACCCTTGAATGTTTGGCCTTGTTACAGACACACAAGGTGACACACAGGTGAAAATGGCAATTAAAGGTGAATTTCCCACACCTGTGGCTTATTAAATTGCAATTATTTTCTGTGTATAAATAGTCAATGAGTTTGTTAGCTCTCATGTGAATGCACTGAACAGGTTGGATACTGAGCCATGGGGAGCAGAAAAGAACTGTGAAAAGACCTGCATAAGGTAATGTAACTTTATAAAGATGGAAAAGGATATAAAACGATATCCAAAGCCTTGCAAATGCCAGTCAGTACTGTTCAATCACTTATTAAGAAGTGGAAAATTCAGGGATCTCTTGATACCAAGCCAAGATCAGGTAGACCAAGAAAGATTTCAGCCAAAACTGCCAGAAGAATTGTTCGGGATACAAAGAAAAACCCACAGGTAACCTCAGGAGAAATACAGGCTGCTCTGGAAAAAGACGGTGTGGTTGTTTCAAGGAGCACAATATGCCGATACTTAAAAAAAATGAGTTGCATGGTTGAGTGACCACAAAGAAGCCTTTACTGCCCCAATGCCACAAAAAAGTCTGGTTACAATATGCCTCACAACACCTTGACACGCTTCACAGCATCTAGCACACTGTATTTTGGAGTGACGAGACCAAAATAGAGCTTTATGGTCACAACCATAAGAGCTATGTTTGGAGAGGGGTCAACAAGGCCTATAGTGAACAGAATACCATCCCGACTGTGAAGCATGGTGGTGGCTCACTGATGTTTTGGGGGGGTGTGAGCTCTAAAGGTACAAGGAATCTTGTGAAAATTGATGGCAAGACGAATGCAGCATGTTATCAGAAAATACTGGCAGACAATTTGCATTCTTCTATGAAAGCTGCGCATGGGACGCTCTTGGACTTTCCAGCACGACAATGACCCTAAGCACAAGGCCAAGTAGACCCTCCAGTGGTTACAGCAGTTGAATGTGAATCTGACCTACAGTTGAATGTGAATCCCATAAGAAATAAAAGACATGTGTTTTGCCTGCTCACTCATGTTTTCTTTACAAATTGTACATATATTACCAATTCTCCAAGGGTATGCAAACTTTTGAGCACAACTGTGACCAGGGGTGGAGCTTAGCTTTCACTCAATGGGTGCAAGACATAACTTCGCCCAAATTCTTGCTTTTATTTTCTCTTCTGAGTGGTAAACATATCTACTTTTCATTTTTATGTTATGGTATTTAAATTAAGCTAGCTTTTTTCCTCAACTGAGATATTTAGCTAATGGACAGGCAAGATAATATTACACCCCCATGGTCACAAATGGGTTGATCCAAAAATGCATTATAGAATCAAAAAACATTTCAGTTGTTTATTAGATTAGATTCAACTATATTGTCATTGAACAGTATGAGTACAGTACAACGAAATGCACTTAGCATCTAACCAGAAGTGCAAAAAGAAGAGGGCAGGTAATTTACAAGTATTAAATAAAGTGTATGCATAAGTGGAATGTATAGATGTGCAGTATGCAAAATACTGTACAAAATGGCAATTCTAAATGAGCAATGAAGGCAAATAGGGGAGGGCAGGAAATGTACAAATTTACAAGTATTAAGTATATGTATGTGCAAGTCGTAATGAATAGTTGTGTGATGAGGCAAATGCAAGTAGTATAAGGGAGTAATGCAACAAGGTCCCTGAGAGGCAGTACTATGCGGTGGGCGGGTGGGTATGGTTAGTGATGGGACGGATCACAGAGTTTAGCAGGGTTACAGTAGATGGGAAGAAGCTGTTCCTGAGCCTGCTGGTACGGGAACGAAGAGACCTGTACCGCCTGCCTGATGATAGGAGGGAAATAGTTTGTGGCATGAGTGTGAAGGGTCTCTGATGATGGCTGGGAACTGGGTACCAGTGATGTGCTGGGCGGTTTTCACCACCTGTTGTCGGGCCTTCCGGTTGGCCACAGAGCATCTACCCAACCACACCGTGGCACAGTTTGTCAAAATGCTCTAGATTGTGCAGCGATATAAGTTCACGAGGATATGGGAAGAGAAGCGGGCCTTCTTCAGAAGTAAAAAGTACAGGCTCTGCTGCGCCTTTTTGACCAGGGTTGGGGTGTTGAGAGTCCAGGAGAGGTCCTCAGAGACGTGGACACCCAGGAATTTGAAGCTGGACACGCTCCATCTCAGTGTCATCGATGAGAACTGAGGCATGACTGCAGCCTTTAGACTTCCTGTAATTCACAATGTCAAGTATTCTGTTAACTAAATATACTAACTAACTAAATATATATATAGCAAAACCACAAAATTGTGCTAGGTTTTTTGAATGATGAGAAAACATTTCTTGTGGGCCTCTCTGTTTGGCTGCTATGGGTGCCATGCACCCATGGCACCTATTAAAGCTCTGCCTCTACCAGTAACTAATGTCAATTCATATACATGTCTTTTCCGTACGTTGTGTGTTTTGTCCTTCATAAGAATTATCAAATCCTGTTCTTTCCACACTCACCAATATCATAACAACTGTTGACCACTAAAGAAGTACCTTGTTATGGTATGCATCAATGAAAAGAATCACACTTATAAGGTTTACGTATCACTATTTCGTTGTATAGAAATTTGCAGACTGTAATAATATAATTACAGAATCTGTAATCACCCAGTAAGAAACGTGTTCTCCATGTAATCGCATCAGTTACAATTCCATGTTGCCAAATAATTCTGGGCAAGGTATACACAACGGCATTATGTAACTTCATACAAAAGATCATATCCAATATGCAGTTGGCTGATCCCTGGCCACAACCCCACTCTCCGTGGTTGTCTCAGGGGCATGTTAGAGTTAAAGTATGCAGAAAACACCTTTGTATTTCACACACACACACACACTTTCACATATGTTTGTGGAACAGGACCAAATAAGGACCCAGTGTTTGCACTTACACTCCTTGGGTATACATTAAACACCAAAATTATTCAGACAGATGTTATTTATTTTATAACCAGCATTTTGGATTTAAATGAATACGATGTTTATTGGGTTGAATGGCAGACCATTAGCTTTAAATTTAAGGTATTTTTTGTTTCGGTCCCCCTCCCAGTTAGCGGTATTGATGTGATCTACTACAGACTAGTTACAATTTATGGGACTCACAAAAAAAGAGCCATGTATGTTAACCATCCTAGCTGGAGTGGAGCCCTTCTTTTATCCAGGAACGTAGACAGGAATCGAACATCTGTAGCTTCACCATGAAATAGGGTGCAGGTCAGGCAGCATGCTGTTAGCAAGCCTCCTAGCATAGTGGAGTTTGTCACTACCACAGCCAGCTCAGTTTTGTTGATTGAGGTCATGACCCCCCAGTAATACAGACAGGTCAATGTAACGACCCTGGAAAAGAGTGAAAATCATGGGATCCATTGACTCTGACCCAATATACAATACAAACCTACGCCGTTGCCAATGACCCTCTCCAAAAGGCATTTGTAGCCATATTTCACTCAGTGTGTTTTGTCCAACATGTTTTTGGACCTACATATTGCCATAGTCATAACTTTGTTTTGTCCCATGGAATGAATACTAATACTACTGTCAATCTTACTGGTTTTCCCCATAATCCTGTAAAATTAGACCACAATCTTATTACATTTACCATCATGACAACTAATTCACAAGTACCCCGAAAAATAACATTTAATTAAAAACCGTACCAAAAATGATCAAACAATCCAAATATTTTTGGATGCACTTCCAGATTTCCTCAACCTATCCAAGGATGCCAGATTAAATAAATCTGTTAACAATCTAACTGAGGATCAAGACTCAATCCTGTGTAATACCTTAGATGCAGTTGCACCATTAAAAACAAAAACATATGTAATAAGAAACTAGCCCACTGGTATACAGAAAATACCAGAGCTCTTAAACAAGCCTACATGCAGTTGGAAAAAATGGCACCATTTCACAGTTTGAAATACTTAGATTATCCTGGAAAGACAGTACAGTGTAATATCAAAAAGCAGTTGCATCTGCCTGATCAACCCACTTTTCCAGACGGATTGAAGAAAACCAAATCAATCTATACTGTATTGGTGTAATACATTTCTGGTAATTTCCCTAAACTGATGTATTTATGAATTCTAAAAAAATGTATGGGGGATTAAGGAATTACTAGTTTAAGTACTGAGTTTAATGGAAAAGTACTGAGTCATTGTGTTTAGACAAGAAGAGGAGTGCCAGATGTGTTGATAGTGTTGTAAATGTTGGGAAAGGAAGAACATGAGGTGCTGATGTTGATGTAAATCATATGTCAGAGTGGGGGTAAGGATAGATCAATGTATTTTATGATAGGATAGAGGAAGACACAACAGAGGATAGGAAGGGATAAGGAGAACATATGTTGTTTTCACAGGATGCCTATGCAAACTTTTACCCCCACCCATTCTTTTATTGAAGTACTGAATGTATTTCCAACTGCCCTCAGAGATGTCTCACGATTTACCTTGTAACAATGATTTCTCTCTCCTTGCAAGTATTAATAAAACTGCTAATTGTGCCAAGAGAATTTTGTCTCTGCACCTACTACTCCCTAAAAGATTCCGTTCTATTCGGTGGAATTGCCACTGAATTTGTGGTGCTCATCTGGACACCTAATCTTGACCGTTCTGATTTTTTTTCCCCATGCGGGTTAACCGTGCATGGCCAGGGCACAGAATTCCCTGGAGCTCACACCTCCCCCGGAGGGTTATCCTAGCCGGGGTGCAATGTTGAGCGCCACATTAGAGAATGACTCATGACGGCTCAGTACAGGTTACCGAAGGACAAAATTAAACTCCAGAGGTGAGGACACAATGCAGTAGTAAGACATGATCAGCTTGCTAGTTTTAAATAGGGAATAGGCCTTTAATAAAATCTTGCGAAAGGACTGACGAGTTTATTAACGTGCCCCAGCATGGGCACATGAATCGAAATTAAAAAGATCTGACATTTCGTTTCGGTGGAACTGCCATCACATACAGATGCAAAGTTAACAAAAATGCAGCATTCCACTAGTGACCTGGCCTTCCCTTTGGCAGCAATGAATAAATGAACTTGAAAGGTAAATGATCATTAGAAAACAGATATTTGGTACTTAGGTGATTTTATGATGCAATGCAGACAAGTTCAAACTGTGGTACCTTGTGTTTGAAGGACAATTTGAATCTGTGTGGCAGTAGAACAAGTCACTTTCTCCAACATTCAAACACTACATTGCTGCAATCTTCCATCAAGTTCTCTCTTGTGGCCACATCCAAGGAATTTGGCTACAGTGGCATGGGCTGTTAACCTCTTGATAACATTACATATGATCAAAACAGGAAGCTCAAGGTCTGTGGTGATGAACCTGTGTCCATGCTTGGCTACAATTTTGTGTCTGGTCTCAGACAGTTATCTTGTTTTCATTCTTTTCTCCGTGCTTTTTGCAATACACACAGAGACACAAGACAGGAGAATGAGTAATTTTCATATTACAGGTATCTGCCATGCATCACAACTGAGTTGCACGTAAAAGAGAATCACCTGTTTGAAATTAAATTATTTGTAACTACTTGCAGAAGTTGCCAATAACATTGCCTGAGACATTTTAAAATTTCCGAGATTTGCATTCAACATTTTTTTTTAGTGAGATTGGAAACCCTGTCATGGATATTTTTAATTAAAGACATATAGGCAAGTGTTGCTGAAATCAATGATTCTTTATTTTCTGAGCTCAGGAGGTAATCAGAGTTACACAGTGTGATGAAACTAGCTGAAACTACCTTTTCTGGGGCTTACAGCTGATGTGTATATATACCATAAGTTAGCGTGATCAAAAGGACATCAACCAAGACACATGGAATACTTTCTACATAGGATGTGTAAATCACGTGTCACCACTTCTATACATGTACAGTCCATGACAATAACAGGAGACATCTTTTTCTCATTTTCTTACACATAAAAGAAATACTTGCATGTGTTTCTTCTCTCCACTTGTTGTCTTACCATTAAAGGGAAGTTGAATAAGAAAATTCATACAGCATATATTTTTATCACATTATTGATTCTTGCATCACAACCCATATTGGTATGCCCAAGCAAGTTCTTGCCTGATGAAATCCAATCAGTTCGAATGATATTATCAGTTCATAACTGTCTTTTGACAAATCAAAACTACGCCTTGGTGTTCCTCACAGGTCAGTTTTGGGACCACTTTTGTTTTCACTATATTTGCTGCCTCATGGTGATGTCATCCTGAAAAAACAATGTATATTTTCACTGCTTTGCAGATGACATACAGCAGTACATTTCAATGAAACATGGCGACACCCCAAAATGCCTACCCTGGACGCTTGTGTTTCAGACATTTGTTGCAATTTGTTGAATAAAATTTAAAAAAAGCAAGGTACTGAATACTTTCCGAATGCACTGCATACATATGTGAATATATACACACACACACACACACACACACACACACACACACACACACACACACACACTACTGGTCAAAAGTTTCAGAACACCCCCATTTTTCCAGTTGTAGTTTAAATTTAAGCAATACATTTCAAATAACGTACATTTCAGTTATAAAAAAGGCAGTTTTTCAGGGAACAAGTAATGGGTTAACAACTTACAGCTGTTCTGCCAAGTGCTGAAGCGTGTAGATAGTAAATATCGCTCTGTTGCATCACTCATCTGTTGCATCACAGAGTTCCACACTGCCTCTGGAAGCAACACAAGAACTGTGCGTCAGGAGCTTCACGAAATGGGTTTCTATGGCCGAGCAGCTGTTACACAAGCCTCATATCAAAATGTGCATTGCCAAATGTCGGCTGGAGTGGTGTAAAGCATGCCGCCACTGGACTCTGAAGCAGTGGAAATGTGTTCTCTGGAGTGTTGAACCACACTTCACTATGTGGTAGTCTGATGGACAAATTTGTGTGTAGTGGATGCCAGGAGAACATTACCTACTGGAATTCATAGTGCCTACTGTAAAGTTAGGTGGAGGAGAGGTAATGATCTGGGGCTGTGTTTCAGGGTTTGGGCTAGGCCCCTTAGTTCCAGTGAAATGTCATCTTAATGCTACAAAGACAGGATACAAAGACAATTTTAGACAATTGGGTGCTTCCAACTTTGTGGCAACAGTTTGGGGAAGCCCTGTTCCAGCATGACTGCGCCCGTGCATAAAGCGGGGTCCATAAAGACATGGTTCAGTGAAGTTGGTGTTGAGGAACTCGAATGGCCTGCATAGAGCCCTGACATCAAGCCCACTGAACACCTTTGGGATGAATTGGAACAGCAATTGCAAGCCAGGCCTTCTCGTCTAACATCAGTGCCTGACCTCGCAAATGCTCTTTTGTCTGAATTGGGAACAAATTCCCACAGCGGCACTCGAAAAGTCTTGTGGAAAGCCTGGGGGGGCTTGACACCCATGATTTTGGAATTGGAATTACATCCAACAAGCTCATAAAGGTGTGATGGTCGGGTGTCCACATATATTTTGGCCATGTAGTGTGTGTGTGTACATATATATATATATATATATATATATATATATATATACAGGTGCTGGTCATATAATTAGAATATCATCAAAAAGTTGATTTATTTCAGTAATTCCATTCAAAAAGTGAAACTTGTATAATGTATACATTCATTCCACACAGACTGATATATTTCAAGTGTTTATTTCTTTTAATTTTGATGATTATAACTGACAACTAA
>JACXGI010017449.1:0-14480 GCA_016801175.1 Esox masquinongy
TCTTCAATCAGGGTCAGGGTTAGTTGTCTTCAATCAGGGTTAGTTTTGGTTTTCTTCAAACTTCGTTTGTCCATTTCTTTCATGCCAGCTTTGTTTGGTTACTGCTAAACAAGTCAATCACAACATCCCTCTCTTTATACTGGTCGTTCAAAACATCCCTCTCTGCTCTTCTCCTTTCCTGTCATCTTCTCCCCTCCTCTCCTTTCCCCACTTCTCTCCTCCCCTCCACTCTCCTCTTTTTCTCTGTAAGACCCTCCATTATTCATCTCTCTCATCCCTTTAGCTTTGCCCTTAATGTGAACTCAGTCTGTCAAATGTATATGAATTCTGTGGTTTGTACAGTTGGTATTCTGTCCATGCGTGTGACCACATTAAGGTTATAGGTGCATGTATGCTGAATGGCAACATTCAGGCTCCTCGGTGCCTTTCTGACCCAGGCATGTGCAGTGCCTATAGAAAGCCTACGCACCCATCAAGTCGAATAATCATCATTTCGGTGTCTGAGAGTTTCATGCATTTAAATTAGACTTTTCCCCTATTTCTTTACACACCAAATTCCACATTTTGAAGTGGATTTTGTCATTGTTAATATTACTGTGAAATTGCATTATATTTCAAAAGGGTGTCAAACTGAAATCACATGATTCGCTTATTCTCTACCCCTTTTGCACTCAGCGATTGTAAACCACATCAGGTGTAGCCAGTAACCTTTAAAATCACACACCAAGTTAATTGGCCGCCACTTGTAGTAAATTCTAGTGATTTAAATGTTTTCAGGATATCTAGCTGTTTCGGTATGTTTCTTCTGTTGGGTAATGAATGCAAAGCAAACGTTCTATGATCACCAAAGAGCTTAAAATATAAACTAAGGGACAGGCTTGTGGAAAGACAGTGATCAGTGGATTGGTTTTAACATATTTAAGGCCTTTTACTAAGAGGATTACTAAGAAGTGGAAGGTGTGTGTCACCACCAAGACCCTGCCAACAGTGGATCAGGCCGTCCCTCCAAACTGGATGACCGAACAAGTAGGAGATCGATCAGAGAGGCTATAAGAGTCCAATGGCAACTTTGACAGAGCTACAGGCTTTTATGGCCAAGACTCACCAGACTGTGCATGTAACAACAATATTTTACATATTGTAGCGCAGCCAAATGATTAGTCATTAGTTCTGTGGTCAGACAAAAGTAAAATTGAACTTCCTGGCCTAAATGCATTTACATTATTAATTCCCTCCTCAACAAGGCACAACAGGGCTCAGCAGGGCTCAACAGGGCACAACAGGGCACAGTAGGGCACAACAGGGCTCAACAAGGCACAACAGGGCTCAACACCCAAATCACAGCATCCTACTGTGATGGATGGTGGTGGCAGCAACAGGTTTTGGGGGTGTTTTTCATCTTCAGGGATTGTCAGTATTGTCACAGTTCAGGGAAGGCAGGACACGAGGCGTAGAGCGAGTACAGGGAAACATCCTTTTAATGTTCTTCGCACGCAAAAAACAACAAAAGGAGATGCAAACCACGAACCGAGGCACAACACAAACACCAACAATGAACCACAAACTGAATAGCTCAAAGGGCAACTTAAATAGTGCCCCCAATTAGAGGCAACGCAGGACTGCTGCCTCTAATTGGGGACAGTCAAAAATGGAGCGCAGAGATGCTAAGAGGCACCTCTGTGTTCACTCCATTATCCATTAATAATTAACTTGTGCAAAACTCCATTATCTGTACAGTAGATCCTCCTCAGTTGTTTCTTGTCATTGTCTTAAACCCTTCTCTTTACCACTTCCCCTCCAAAAGACTCTTATATCCATGATTGGATGCGGAGCGGACTGTGAAGTTTTTAATGATTAAGAGCTCCCACTCTCTTCTTCTCTATATTGCCCTCTCTCTCACCTCTGTCCCTTGTCTTTCCCTCTCTCTCATCTCATCTCTCATTCTCTGTCGGATCTCTCTTTTCTGTCCTCCCTTTCAGTCCCTTGTCTTTTCAACACTTTGCTTTTGTAATTATTCAGGAATGAGGTGCTGTATAACAACCAGCTATCACATAGTAATATGCTTTGGATCCTACAGTAACTGCAATGTCTATCAAAGGCAGCTCCCGCCAACTCAACATAGAGTTTACAGTGAACTTCAGAAGTACTGGGGCAGTGACATTTTTTTGTTTTGTTTGCTCTATATTCCAGCACTTTGGAATGGAAATGATGCAGTGACTAGGGGTTAAAGTGCAGACTGTTAGATTTAATTTGACCATATTTCAATTCATATTGGATTTAGACATTACCAAACATTGTGCAAATAGAATGAATTGTACCCCACAAAACAGACTGACCCAAGTCCCAGTGATTATTGCAGTGTGGATACTGGGGACTGAGATAAGGAGGTCCGGGACCTGTCCAAATATAACGCCGGATCAAGCATGATTGAAATAACTCCACCCACTCAGGCTTTGCGTAGCCCAAAATGGGCGCCAGCAGACCACTAACCACCCTGAGACAAGGCCGAGTAGAATATCCAATCAGTGATTGAACCCACTCATTTCATGCCATAGTGTGATGTCTTGGTGTAAGCTCTTGACATGGGACCCTGTGTGCCCCTAGTGAAGGGGGTTCTTCTGACTATCATGACAGGACAGTGGGAACCAATGAGACAGGTTTGTAACAGGAGAAAGAGGGGGCATAGTAATAATGTACAAGTAAATATATCGCTCACATTGAAGTATGGTGAAAAGCCTGACATGACATGAAGCACCCTCTACTCTACTAAGCCAGTGACTCAGCCCCCATAATAGCATTAGAGAGAGGATATCCCAGTGGAGAGATGGGAGCCCGCCAGGCAAAGACAGCAAGGATGGTCATCAATCCAGTGACTTGCCATTCACCTTCACACCCCTGGGCCAGACTACACTTAATATTAGGCTGTACTAAGGAGATTCATTGACATCAGATCTCTGTTTCTTGGGACCTAATACTACCATAGCCCCCATTTGAGAGCAATGGGAGAGTTGAGATCAAAGGTGTGCTTTTTTTAGAGAGGCTTTTATTTTTTTGTACAAACAAGGGTCTAAAGATATTTTTATGTTTCACATAGGAGGGCCAAGTGCAGGAGGTAGCTAGTTCAATTGCTTAGTTGGAATATGGTCCAGAAAACAGCTGCAACGTTTAGGGACTTTGTTATGTTAGCGGTTGAGCGATACAGGATAAAAACATATAGTATTCTCGTTTATCTGAGGTCCTAGTGTGCTGTTCAATCTCAAGATATCAAACATTGACAATCAAGTCAATGTTTGAATCAAGTCGTCCTTAAATATTTTTTTTTTTTATATTTTATTTTTTTAATGATCTTTATCTTTTTGACATTTTCATGAATTCCTAACTGATGAAGTGAAGACCAACTTCACTTGAGGGATGCTGCTTTTTAGTTAGAACTGATTAAAAAATAAATGTTCTGTAGTGTCTTTCCAGGCAAGTCTAAATACTTTTCTGTTCAAATTTAATGAAAGCTTTCCATGCTATTTAGAATACTTTCCTTTTCCGATTTTCTGAAAGCCTCTGGTGTTTTCAATATCTGAGGGAGATACTGTAGTTTTGTTGTTAGACATTTATTTAGTTTATTGGTGCGACCACATCTAAGGTGTTTCGCTGGGTTAAGTCTGGATCTAAGTTAAATTGTTAACAGATTTATGGTTTCTGACATCCCTGGAGGTGGAGGGAATCTAGAAGAGCGTCCAAAAATCATTGGCTTGCCCAACAGTTTGCTGTATGTGTAGGGCTGCTTGTCCCTTGTTGGGGTTCAAGTGAATTTGTTGTTGCAACAGTGAATGTAATACCATGTTGGGCCAGAAGTCAAGGACAATGAGGAAGAAACATTTAGACCACAATGGCTGTTTATCAATTCCAAGTACGCTAAGAACGTACTTGTGTCCTTGAGAAGAACGTTCTTGCCAAGTGTCCTTGCGAGAATGGTCTTGCAAGATCGCGAGGACAGAGAACGCGCCTATCTGGATTGAGATGCATGTGTACTTGGCTGTTGCGCAATACCCCTCCACTCTGTGAGGGCTGTAACCTCCTCAGTAGTCCCTAAAATAAAATATTAATGTGAAGATGAACGGCAGAAGGTTGTATGGAGACTATAGCCATAATCATATGATATATGACATTTGTATATGAAATTTTTTTGAAAGTGAAAACCAACTGCAATTCTAAAAAAGCTGTCCCTCTATACCGGTACTGTAATTACTTAACTTAGCTAACGTTAACTAGCCTCTCCACTGCACTGAATAACGTTAGCTAGCTGATCGAAAAGTCTGAGCAAATTTATAAATTAGCCGTTTCTTAAATAAAATAAGCAAATATTCAGCGACTACAATACCCATTTCTCATCACATTTTTTTTCAGATGCTGATTTACAGGTACCGTTTACCTGAAATAAGAAAAGTTAAAACTTATTACAATTGTGGAGTTTTTCCTGCTCTCCTGACATCTTGAAATGACTTCTGGGATATCAGATGCGTTCTCGCTGAACAAGTCACCAACCCATGCATCCTCGATAAAAGAGGCAGATCAAGTACACATCCGGGCATTTTAGGCGTTCTTGGTAACTTGCGTTCTTTGGATTGGAACAGTACTTGGGCCATGAAAGATGACGTCAAACGAGTTCACAAGAACACAAGTACGGACAAAAACGCAGATTAATAAACGGCCAATATCTATTCCACGGAAGAATACTGAATCCAAATATGATTGCAGCATTTAATGGGTCTTGAGACATGTTGGAAAAAAATCTACTGAGTCAATTAATTTTCTAAAGGTCTTTTGGAGCAGGTCATTGGACTTTTCCTTGTGAATAATTTTTAGTTGAAAATTATCTGCCATGACAATGAGGTCCAATAGGAATTCTGGGTACTCTGTCTGCGAAAATTGTATATGGTCTGGGGTTGCATAGTTTTAATGACTAGAACCTCAAAATATGACAATGCAGTCATTTTGTTTGTGCATTACTGATGCATGGGTCAGCTAGTTTTTCATGACTGCATCAAATAAATTGCTTTTGTGGGCTAAATACCCACCGATTTTCCAACACGCATTGTTCGTCTCCACCTAAATTAACGTATTCCATTTTACTGTACATTATTTGCTTGCCTCGATACGAGGTTACAATGAGTTAAATTGGCTTTGTTCTTGTTCTCCTCTGCTGATTGGACCCAGAGTTTTATGGGAGTTGATTTAATTGGTCATTGCCAAGCGGGGGGACAAAGACCAAGCAAACGAACACGGCCTTGGAAAAGTCTTTGTAACATTGCTAGACTGACTACCTCAACAACTACTGGGTCTCTACATTCACAATGTTCGTGTTGGAGACACAAGGATTGTGGCCTTGGATGAGTGGCTGAGACACAGATTGGAGCGTGTGGCTTCCTGGGGAAGGAAGGATGAGAGGGATGAGCTAATCCATATGCGTTAACTGTCACTCCATCCGTTTCATGACAGGAAATGGTGCTTCGCAGTTTTCATGCAGGCAGCTGGAAATTAGACTACTTTTTTACTAGTCATTGATTACATTTTTTTTACTCGTACCCACCAGCCTTGAAATATTTAACCGCAAGCACTTTGAAACACAAAAAAATATGTTTAGACCCTTGTCTCAGAAACACACACACACAAACACACACACATGCACATGCACAAAAGTCATTATTCTGTAGTGATGTCTCTTCTCTGCATCAGATTTAACTCTCTTTACAAAGTGCTGAGTTGCCTGCTTTTTCAACCGGGCAGTGTGAGTGAGTGTGCGCGTGTGTGTGTGTTGTGGGTGAGCCCGCGGCAGCATGGGAAACGACCGCCATTAGAAGAGCATCACGCTAAACAGATACTTTAATTATGTCAAGCCACATTCACCATCCGCTCATTGACTGGCTGTCGCAGAGTCCCCGCGTCAGCATTATGAACCAGACAGCTCTATAAACCAGTCAACCTTCACAATTGATTGAAACAACTTTATTAGCATGTTTTGCTAAGTTATGAGGAAATTATAGGCCTTTACAAAGTAAGCAATATATAGTAGATTGACAAGGGAAGGAATACTGAAATGTCAAAGAAACCTCTTATTGTTCTGCTGATATTAAAGAAGAAATATGTTATTGTTCTGTTGACATTCAATTCAATGTCCAGTCACATTGTAATGCAGTAGAGCCCATAAATAGTGTTTGCAACATTGATGATTTTATGACCCTGTCTGATGTGGATTTTATCTTGAAGTCAGAGATTCATTGTTGAGCTGTAAAATAGTTAAACGTTCACTCTGGTCACATGACCATACATCTGAAATCTCAATCAAAATCATCAAAAGTCCCACCTTGCAAAAAAACATTGGTTAATAAGACCAAATAAGCGTGACATCCAATTCTAACCTATTAAAACAGAGAGGGCAGTGTACCCCCCCCACCCCAAAACATGATGCTACACACCTGAACCTCATTTTGATTTGGGTTGGTGGTGACACGGTGAAGCCACTTTTAGAAAAAGGAAGAGCTTGGCAGTTTCAATGAGGCGATCATGTGACCGAAGCTCTGTGAGCTCGTTCCACAGTTAGATGAATACCTCCATGCTTGTGATCAGAGGATAGCTGCTCAGCGCTTTGACTGCGGCATCAGGAGAGTTTAGGAAGCTGTTACCCGTTACATGCATGGATTGTGTCTTTAAAGTTATATTTTCTATATATGGATTGAAACTGGTCCCAGCCTTGAGCAAGATGTTTGTGGTCTTCTATATTTGACCTCTGATCCGCGGTCCTCCTCATCCTGATGTAGTATGGCTCAATGTTGTATTGGTTTTGTGTTGATATGTAGCTTTGATCTATATGGGTGATTGGTACTTAGGCAGATAGCATAACTGTAGGTTGGTAAGATAATACTGTACAATATTTTTGTAGTGAACTAGAATCTCTGTCAGTGATTTGATGACTCTTTGTTTTTGAAGATGATGCTTTCTTTATTTTGAAAGAGAAACATAAATAAACAGTACCAGTAAAACGTTTTGACACGCCTGCTTATTCAAGGGCATTTCTTTATTTTTACTGTTATCCACATTGTAGATTAGTAATGACATGAAAACCAGGAAATAACACATTACATACTAACCAAAAATGTGTTGACCAAATCAAAATACATTTGTATTTCAGTTTCTTCAAATTAGCCACCCTTTGCCTTGATGACAGCTTTGTACAGTCTTGGCATTCTCTCAACCAGCTTCATGAGGTAGTCACCCGGAATGCTTTTCCAAGAGTCTTGGAGTCCCCACATATGCTGAGCACTTATTGGCTGCTTTTCCATCACTCTGCGGTCCAACTCATCCCAAACCATCTCAATTGGGTTGAGGTTGAGTGACTGTGGTGGCCAAGCGTGGAGATACTACTCCTTGCCTCGAACTAGGCCTTTTCGGTAGTTTTCCATGGCAAGTACTTTTGTTTATGTTTTGTCATTGTTGAGCGCCCCTCCTACCTTCGCTTGCCGAGGCGCAGAGCCCACCTGGATTCTTACATTCACAAAAGCATGTTCGAACATTAAAAACAGTCTTACATTAATTTGCTAAACGTCCTTTGTTTTTGTTAACAATTCATCATTCGTTTTTGGACTTTACATTAGTTTGTAAAACTATATGCATATATTTCTTGACAGTGATTTGACAGTTGACAGTTGCATTATGAATTTGTGACTCGCTGTATATATTTGTGACTCGCTACATAGAAGTTTACAACATTTTGATTGTAATCTCAATAGCCAAGTCATACTTTGGAGAACCATCACTCTCCTTCTTGGTCAAGTTGCCAATATATATTCATTATTTAAAATAGGGTGGAAAGCTGGGAGGCCAGAGAGGCGGGACACCAAGCAGTCATTCAGGCCTTTTGCACCGTCATAGTGACTCATCTCCATCGTCATAGCGAAGGTCAAAGGACCTTGACACACACCACTGCCCCTTCTCCATCCTAAAGAGACAATGACGGACAGCTGAGTTGTCATGGTAACAGGAACATATGGCACTTATCCTGTTGCACTGCTCCCTCTGCGTCCATCTGATTGACAGCTTGATGTCCAGCATCCGGTGACCCTAAGAACAAGGTGATTGGCTGGAAGAGGTGATTGATGTGTTGTGTTGGGGCTCCAACCTTGCCCCTCTGGTGACCTCTTCTTTGTCATCAGTGAACAGAAATACAGACCATTCTTGGATATTCCTGCTGCTTTTTGAAAGGATCTGTACTATTTCCCAAGGATCTACATTGATATTTATTCTCTTTTTCTTTTTGAAACCTACATCTGACAATACATATTTGTGATCTTCTACTCTGTTCTGTTCTGCTTTGCAATACTCTCCTCACCCCACTTCCTCTCCTCTTCTCTCCTATTCTCCTCTCTCCTCCCCACTTCTCCTCTCTCCTTTCCCCTCCTCTTGTCTTTCTCTGAAGGTCTGGTCTTACAGGCTTGTCCCCTTTTCTCCTGGGAATCCTCTACTGTCAACAGATCAGAAAGCTGACAGTCCCCCTCACTCCTCACTCCTCCCTCTTCACTCCTCACTCCTCCCCCTCTGTGTCTGGTCCAATCACTCTCTTCTGCTCACTACTGTCTGTCTTCTGCCTGTCTCACTACTGTCTGTCCTCTGTCTGTCTGACTACTGTCTGTGTTCTGTCTGTCTGTCTGTTTTCTGTCTGTCTCACTACTGTCTGTGTTATGTCTGTCTCTCTCACTACTGTCTGTCTTCTGTCTGTCTCTCTCACTACTGTCTGTCTTCTGCCTGTCTCTCTCTCACTACTGTCTGTCTTGTGTCTGCCTGTCTCTCTCACTATTGTCTGTCTTCTGTCTGTCTCTCTCACTACTCTGTGTTCTGTCTATCTGTCTGTCTCACTACTGTCTGTCTTCTGTCTGTCTGTCTCACGACTGTCTGTTTGTCTCACTACTGTCTGTCCTCTGTCTGTCTCACTACTGTCTGTCTGACTACTGTCTGTGTTCTGTCTGTCTGTCTGTTTTCTGTCTGTCTCACTACTGTCTGTCTTCTGTCTGTCTCTCTCTCCATGCCCAGCTCCCTGCGGGTCGTGCATGAGTGCTCCCAAAGGGACAGTGGGAAGGCCAGCCTCCTGCCCGACTGGAAGTGAGCCATATGTCCGTTTAACCCCTGGGGGCTCCTATCAGGCAGCAGAAGGACACCAGACACACATTAGACACCAACCACGGATGTGTTGGAGCCTGTTCCTGAACTAAACGTTGACAGGCGAGCAGGGCAGAGGAATGGGAAGGAGGTGGGAGGAATGGGGAAGGAGAGAGGAGGGGAGACGAACGGGGAAGGAGAGAGGAGGGGAGACGAACGGGGAAGGAGAGAGGAGGGGAGACGAACGGGGAAGGAGAGAGGAGGGGAGACGAATGGGGAAGGAGAGAGGAGGGGAGACGAATGGGGAAGGAGAGAGGAGGGGAGACGAATGGGGAAGGAGAGAGGAGGGAGTGAAGGAGGCCCTTTACACTATCATTTGTAAGATGATTTCTGCTCTCTATTGTTTTCTCCCTGCTGGCGGTTGACATCCCATAATGAAATTAAGCTCTATTACCTTAACGGCAGGCCCGTCGCCGCGGTATCAAGCCCATCGCTATGGCAGCGGCAGTCAAGCGGCCTGCCCCTCCCTAACAAGATGAGGAGCAACTCCGCGGGGAGTCAGGGGGCAGGTGCATCCTAAATGGCATCCTGTTCTGTAGAGGGTGGCCTTATGTGTGTCCAGGGCCCATGTTAGGAAATAAGGTGCTGTTTGGGACAAACCGCAGTCGCCGATTCTTAACCCCCCCCCACCCCCAAATGTCATTCCTTACATCTGGAGCTTAGTCCCCACGGAGCTCTTCCACGCAACGCCGGCACCGCACCTGTGCGACGTCGCAACAACGCCACAACTGCGATGGATTTGTTACCATAGGGACAGAGGCAGGGGTGGCAACCTTCACCTCACCGGTCAAAGGTCAAGAGAGGTGTCAGTGGCAGTTAATGCTGTTTGTAACCTATTTGTCTGACAGACGTGCCACGCGTTTTGGCTTATGAGCATCACTTTTAAAATGAATGGTTGAGTTTAAACTCTGGAGTGCATATTTAATGTGCTCTTCAAACTCTTAACAGGTTGTTGAAAGTTGGGCATATACTGTGTGGTTCTGACTTCAGGTGGAAGCTGGTTCCACCACTGAGGTGCCAGGACAGAGTAGATCTTTGACTGTGCTGAGGAGATGTTCTCCCGTAGGGGTTTGGAAAGCCAAGCGACGTGAGGTGAGATGGAGTGCTCTTCTCGTCACAGACATGGCGATAAATATAGGTCATGTCATAATACTTCTTCATATTCAATACTTGGCAGGTATTATTGTCTATTTTTTTGTTTTATGGGAGATAATCAGCCGTGATCAAGCAGACATTATATATCTGTAAACCATCTATATTAACATCACCTTTCAACTTCAATTTCTAGTGGAGGATGGTTCATCAGTAGTATTACAGTAGTGGGATACTCCTGTAGTAATGACAGCAGTACTGGAGGATGGTTCAAGTGTTTTCATCAGTAGTATTACAGAAGTGGGATACTCCTGTAGTAATGACTGCAGTACTGGAGGATGGTTCAAGTGTTTTCATCAGTAGTGTTACAGAAGTGGGATACTCCTGTAGTAATGACTGCAGTACTGGAGGATGGTTCAAGTGATTTCATCAGTAGTATTACAGAAGTGGGATACTCCTGTAGTAATGACTGCAGTACTGGAGGATGGTTCAAGTGTTTTCATCAGTAGTGTTACAGAAGTGGGATACTCCTGTAGTAATGACTGCAGTACTGGAGGATGGTTCAAGTGTTTTCATCAGTAGTGTTACGGTAGTGGGATACTCATGTAGTAATGACTGCAGTACTGGAGGATGGTTCAAGTGTTTTCATCAGTAGTGTTACGGTAGTGGGATACTCCTGTAGTAATGACTGCAGTGCTGGAGGATGGTTCAAGTGTTTTCATCAGTAGTATTACAGTAGTGGGATACTCATGTAGTAATGACTGCAGTACTGGAGGATGCTTCAAGTGTTTTCATCAGTAGTGTTACGGTAGTGGGATACTCATGTAGTAATGACTGCAGTACTGGAGGATGGTTCAAGTGTTTTCATCAGTAGTGTTACGGTAGTGGGATACTCCTGTAGTAATGACTGCAGTACTGGAGGATGGTTCAAGTGTTTTCATCAGTAGTGTTACGGAAGTGGGATACTCCTGTAGTAATGGTTGGAATGGGTTATAATGGGTTGGACTGGGTTGGACTGAGTTGGAATAGGTTGGACTGGGTTAGAATGGGTTGGAATGGGTTAGAATTGGTCCACCACAATGTCTCCGATTTAATTATTTACAAATAGCGACAGTTTTGTTTAGGAGACATTGATTTGTCACTGGAGGATATGATAGGACTGAGACAGTAGACAGTAAACCTGTCTGTCCATACCTATCATGTCATTTGGGTCTCTTGTGTGGTATTGTCTCCAAAGCAATGTTTCCAGTCATGACAAAAAAGTGACTGAAATTACTAAAATAATACTTTTTCCGGCACCCTGTCCATTGATGGTCTGCAATGACCCATTCTGGCCTGAAGCCCTGTGTACCGTTAACACGTTGCCATGAGATCTGAAGCCCTGTGTACCGTTAACACGTTGCCATGAGATCTGAAGCCCTGTGTACCGTTAACAAGTTGCCATGAGATCTGAAGCCCTGTGTACCGTTAACACGTTGCCATGAGATCCTGCACCCTTTGTAGACTTGCTCTTTACGATCCATTATATTTTAATTATGTTGGGCGTACAGGGGAGTTTCACTTGTTGATTTTTATTTTTTCAAGCGTTCATGTAAAAATATATTTTACTAAAGTGAGGGCCATTGATTTTCAGGGAGGTTGATTTTCTTCAAGTCCCTGAGCTACTGCACAGGATATTAATTCCCCTGACTCCTTTCCTTAGATATGATTTATTATGAATTAGAATTGTCTAGCGTCACGTAGCTAAAAAAAATTTTTAATACAAGATGCAAGAGGGAGAAAAAAATACAGCATGGAAGCTTGAAATTTTATGGTGCACATTAGTAGAGTTCCGTTAGTATCAGGAACCAGTGTTTGGTGTAGTCAGTGGGCCTGGGAAGTGGCTACACATAACTTCACCAGCCACCACATGCAGTCACAGATATATTGTGTCTTATCGGCCCTGAAGGACATCAGACCATAGCCACAACATTAAACACTGGCAATTAAACAGGTCAACTGGTACCACTCTCATACGTAACAGAGGTCTTTGGTTACAACGCACAAACCAAGAAACATCAAGGACTTTGTGTTAAATACTTCACTGAGTGGAACATCCCGTATCTCCTAAACCTCAGTGTAGAGGGTACGAAAACTACCGCTATGGTGCTTATGAGCACAGTGTTAACGCACCACTGCTACCAGTTTAGCTTCATCCGTCAACAGCTTGCTTGGCCCAAACTGGGAGCGAACCTGCGATGGTCTGTTCCGCAACACACATGAGCAACCTCCTTGACAACGTTGCACCTGTTTGAGCCATACTAAAGTGTCAGTCAGATTATATGGAGCTGTAGACTGTCATGGCAGGTGAGGGGACAAGTATCCAGGCTGGCACACGTTTGTGACGTCTTTGGCGGCAGGTTGTCATGGTAATGACCATTAACTCCTCAGTCAAAGGTCAATGGCGATGGCAGTGGAGGCTGCGTGATCTGGTTACGACAACCGCCTCTATCTCTTTCGTCTCTCTTTCTTTCTGAAAAGTAGAAATGGAGAGAGGGAGGTAGGAAAGGAGGAAAAGTGAAAGGAGGAGGGAGGGAGAGTAAGTGAGACAGGTTTGGGGAGGGTGAGAGGGAGGGAAGAAAAATGAAAGAGAGAGGAAGTGAGTGAGATAGGTTGAGAGAGGGAGAGAGGCGTTGTGTTTGTTAATTACCCAGTGGCAGATGCAGCTATCCTCCACTCACTGGGAGACAGCATTTCTGCCCCAAATGGCACCCTGCTTACTATCTAGTGTACTAATTTGGAAGAGGGCCCACCTCGAAGGAGTGCACACCCCTCTGGTCCAAAGTGGTGATCAGTAAACAGGGTGGCGTTTGTGAGGCAGACGTTATCCAGGTACGTAATTATTTCCCGTCTGCTTCGCCCAGCATCCCCCAGATACATCAGAGAGACACCGAAGAGTGTTGCTGCTAATCGCAGACATGTATTACAATTTCATATTTGCATTCAAGTGTGTGGTGGGAGTTTGTGTGTGTGTGTCGTCATCTCTGAGGCTGTAGGGAATCGTCTGAAACGTGGAAGCAACAACTACACACTAACTTGGGGAGTGAGCAGCCATCTTGGAAATTCCAGGCACATTGTTTACAGAGGGAATCATCTGTTTTGGAGAGCGATGATTACAGCCCATCCGAGTTAGCAGAAGTCCTGGTGACTTTGCCTCCCCAATGTGAAGAATCTCCATCAGCCACCATCTTTACCTCCCCAACGTGGAGTATCTCCATCAGCAGGGTACACAACCCCCCCCATTCTGGGGAAAACTATGATTTGTCCCCCCCAATATATCACTGTAAACATAACTATGTAATTTCAATAATATTAATAACACGTCCTCAGCAGTGATACATCGTGCCGGGACAGTGCATGTGTGGGAATCTGACAGTCTGATGTTGGTGGCTGACTTTCAGTAAGCAGTTCAAACAAAGGATGTTAAACATTGCTTTACTTCTACCACTCAGTACAATAAAGCACATTTATAACCGTCACCAGCCTTCATTTTCGCTGCATTGAATTGCAGGTCACACTTTGTTAGCTAGCGGTTAGCTGACGTTTGTTAGCTAGCTACAGTAACATCAACCAGTATTACAGCGCTACTTTTGGTGTCCCCCTAAATAGCTCTTGAGAACATTTTATGTAATTGTCCCCTCCAAATTTGATATCAGATTTTTGCCCCTGCCTTCCCAATGTTGAGTATCTCCATCAGCAACCATCTATACCTTCCCAAGGTGTAGTATCTCCATCAGCAACCATCTATACCTTCCCAAGTTAGAGTATCTTCATCAGCAACCATCTTTACCTTCCCAAGTTAGAGTATCTTCATCAGCAACCATCTTTCTCCAAACAGAGTTCTTCTCTCCTGGCTGTGCGCCAAACAGCTTTCTGTTTCAACTCGGTGTGTCGTGGACTGCGCCTCCTCCTTGAAATTGTTATGTCACCCCATATTCTGTTCATTAGTGTTCGTCCCTGTGCTCAATAGATGCTCTTTAAGGTTGAAGTGGTTGGAAGCTGAAAACCGGCAATGTTATTATTCCACATGTTCCCTGTATAGTCATGTTGCTGGGGAATTATTCCACATGTTCCCTATATAGTCATGTTGCTGGGGAATTATTCCACATGTTCCCTATATGGTCATGTTGCTGGGGAATTATTCC